>CABEEJ010005651.1:29266-47619 GCA_901482245.1 Timema douglasi | reverse complement strand
TCCAGTAGTTTCGGAGCCTATTCATTACAAACAAACAAACAAACAAAAAATCAAACCTTTCCTCTTTATAATATTAGTATGACATATATTTATAAATACTTTGAATTCCTTTATAATTAATTCGAGAATGGCATGGTAATTGTGAGTAATAATTTAATAGATTGCAAATTATTGATTTGAAAAGAGCTATGGTCATTATGGGACGTTAAATGTCTCGGTTAGATTGAATAATTGCTAAAGGATCATTACTAGTGGAATACACCAATGTTCTGTAATTCGTAAAAATATTAATCTCGTTAAATTTAACTAACCTAATATCTGTTATGTATAACCTAGCTTCGTCACGTAGCTTGAATAAATATGTACTTTTATGGGGTGGAGCATTTTATATTGTTCTTTTTATTTTAAAAAATAGATATCTAGCAATTAAAAGTGAGTACAATAACACGCCTCTAATGTTTTAATATCTAATTTATTTAAAGTGAATTTTCTGAACAGACCAATTATATCATCATCACGAATTACAAGCTAACGAAAATCTAGGACAGACACAACACCCATCCCTCAGGCCATTAATTCATCTTGTGAAAGGGTAAACCCACATTTCACCAATAATACATTTTCCAGCCATGCTGGTAATCGAATCTTGGACCCTTATCTCAGTATACAGACATGCTACCGACTGGACCTTAACTTTTAAGAATTACTATTTTTCTTTCAACATAAACAAGCAAAAAATATGTGTCAGCAAATTTAATGCATTGTTCCTTTTATTTTGCATTTGCTCTGACATACAAACTGACCTAACCTCAGAGAACGAATTTATTATTACATGCCCCGTACACCCACCATTGCTAGTAAGAAAAATAACATTATTAAGATTTTCTAGACTACTGGAGGATGATAGTGGAGAGTGGAGGAAGTTCCATTGGGTTGAGCTACATATACTGTATTAATCACAAGACATCGTTAGGATAATCAAATCTCGCCAAGTTACTGTGTCCAGGACATGTAACGCCAATGGAAGCCTCTAGAACCTTATTCGGGGTATTGATGGACAAACCCAATGGGAAGACCTGGGCACAGATGGGAGGATAACATTAGAATGGGCCTGACAGGGATAGGGTGTAATGAGGTGGACTGGATAGAACTAGCTTCCTATAGGGATAGGGTGTAGACCTAATGAGGTGGACTTGATAGGGCTAGCTCAAGATAGGAATAGTTTGCATTTTTTCGTACTTTAAAGTTTCTAATACCACAGAGTGATTAAGACACTGGCTGGGATCGAACCCAGCTCAATTTAATTGAGCGTCCTTCAAGTGTTCACAGAGTAATTATTTTAGTCATCACACACGAAATTAAATATTAGTATTAATAGTGCACCAGTTACTAGACTGGATTTAAAATTAAGGAGTTTGCCAAAAATACCAACATCTAAAGTAAATCCCTCCAGGTTCAATACCCACCTAACTGTCCACCATTTATCACCATTTCCCCTCCCAAACCAAAGCTGTACCAACAAGAATCTCAGAACTGTTTACCACAAAGTAAGAGCATAGAGAGAAGTTGTCAGAAAGTGAGTGCTTGCCAAACCTTCCCAACATTTATTTGATCCGTAGCTTTTTAGCCCGGGCTACCGATATTTGACGTCATCCTCTTCTGTCGTGGGGGTCCCACAGTGCCAGAGAAGTAGTGACCTACATTAGAGAAAGGCGCGCGCTACCTACACAGTTCAAGGTCAGCCACAGCGACGCTATTTATAGATTGGGTGGTGGACGCCAATATACTTCCACTGCTAGGTAATAATATCTACTCAAGAGCATCTTCATCAGGTGCCCTGTCTAAAGTTGTGTCTCAACACGTTCTAATGGTGCGTTTGTAAACAGTGGCGTCCATTGTTTTAATACAAACTGAGACGAAATAGGAACATTACAAAATAAAAGTTTATTTTCTGGGCCCCGTTTCAGTTAAATATTTATACTTAGCCTTCTGTGCGGCTAAGTGATTAGAGTGGTCGAAAAATCTCTAAATAGGGGAAGTTTGTAATCATGAAAAGTTTTCGACATCAAGATTGTGAAGTTCTTCATTATGTAGATCTCTGCATTCTCCTGTTTTATTCTTTAAATTAAAAAATGACACTTTGACACACGGGAATCAAACCCAAGACCTTTGGTTTAGTACGCCAACCGCTGAGCTATACAGGAATCCAGGTGTCATTTTTCAATTTAAAGAATGGTAATAGCTCTGCCCTTGATGGGAATGTTTGTTTAAAACAAACATAACAGTGTTTAAACGAAGGAAGTGAAAGAACTGGTCTAGCTTACTTGTTGTGATGTGCTAGTAAACAATAGGAAAGAACGCTGAAAACTCATAACAACTTGTCCCCGTTGTGCTCATCAACTGGGCTGATTTGTAATATAAAGGGTTCTGTTTTAGAGCTATTGAGGCCGACACAATAATATCTACTCTGAGGGATCACTCTGCTCGTTTTAGGGGCAACGCGGATTAGAAGATGGTATAATCGGGTACTTGTGCTAGAGGGCAATTTTCGTGCCCAGGGTACCGGGTTTGAATCTGTAAGGGGTGTCTGTCAAGCCGGTAGCTAAGTATTCCTCACTAAGCCAGTTCTCTTATGAGCTCTTACGTCAAAGTCCTTATATCTTTTTGTAACATATTTTTGACATCACATTTTTGTAGTAACTCATAGTGCTATTAATAAACCTTGAAAATCAAAGCCATCAGTATAATTTCAAACCCAACCTTCTATTTTGCTACTGTCCATATCCTCTGCAAGCTATCCTAACAGATTAGCCCCAAAGGAAGGGAGGTGGGGACAAAATATTATATTTAGATGCGACCATCATAGTAATTATCAAATATAAGAGCTTTGCTATTTAATCCAACATTTTTCTGTTTTTTCATCTCTCTTAGGTTAAATATTTTTCTTAATACTTTGTCATCAAAAAACTTTCAATTAATAATCAGTAAAGGAAACAGGTATGATTATTTATAGGTTAAACTGCTTCTTTTGAAAATAAACCAAGTGTGGATTATTATCAATCTCGATATTTTGAAAATGGATTGAACAAAGATATAAACTCTAAACCTTCAGTTTAATCACATCGATACTTTATTTATATGCCAATAAAATATATAGGAAAAAAAATAGAAAGTTTGTCTTGGATATGGCTAAAGAAACAGCTAGGTCAGTAGAGCATGATATGATACGCCGTTTCAAACTCTTCAGATGTTTTAGTAACATTTGTCATGTTTATTTTAACATCACGTCTTATTACCTGTTCAGGTTATACGCAAATGTACTAATTACACTAATGAGTTAGGAATGAGGTTTGGTTGAATTTAGAGGAAATGTACCTGCATATGCGTGGAAGAAAAAATGGAAAAACAATTTTTGAAAATCCACCCACCCGATCCACCCAATTTGAATTAAAGCAAATAACGTTAATATCTAATATTGATTTTAAAATTATATATATATATATTATGTAATAAATACACCCGAGCGGGATTCGAACCCCTATCTCCGAGTCTAGTTTAACAGGAGAGTGACGCCTTAGACCATGCGTCCGCCAAAGCAGGTAATTTATGTTTGCTGTCAAGAAGGATTTTGTAAGGACCGCAATACAATAACTGTGATTGTGACTAAGTAATTAAAGTTGTTCAATAACAAACAATTTGAAGAACAACTATTGAAACCAACCAAATATTTAACTTGCGATCTCTGACATCGCTAATTATGATCGATTGAATACATTTTAATGGCATACAATTCTCTACTAGGTTTACTCTGCACTTTATGAAGCCATTACCTGCATTGGTGGACACGCGGTCAAAGGCGCCACTCTCGATATTGACAGTGAGATTGAGGTTGAAATCCCGATCCGGTGTAGTAAGGTTAGTTTTCCTTAAATGGTTTCCTACCCTCCCTCATGTAAATGATAGTACATAATCTCTAATTTTAACTTTTCTCACCCCTAAGTCATTGATTTAAATATGTGATGGGTTGTGGTATGCAGTGCACTATATATATAATATATATAATCTACATATAATATATATTTAAATGTATATATATATATATATATATACTCAGAAAAATGCATATATATATATTAATGTATATATGTATTTTTAATATATTTTATCTTTATTATAATTTAATGAATATTAGGTATGTATATTTTATATATTTATATAAATATATTATAGTTACAATTATTATTATTATGTGTTCTGTCTTACGACAGGTCCATTCATTTTGTCAGTGAACTTAGACCGCCAATGCACCCTGTCCTCTGCCTCCTCCTTCAGCTCCCAGAGTTTTCTTCTTTCCTTCAAGTCATCCAATATTTGACTCCTCCTCCTTCCTAAGCTCCTCTTTCCCTCAAACTTTCCTTCTATGACGTCGTACAGAAGACAGTTCCTCCTAAGAATGTGTCCGATCCAGTGTCCTTTGTACCGAAGAATTACATCCAAAATGGATCTATTCTCACCCATTCTTCTTAGGACTTGTTCATTTGTCACCCTTTCTATCCACCTGATCTTCTAAAATCTTCTCCAGCTCCACATTTCAAAACTCTCAAAGTTTTTTTTCCCCATCTTACTAGGAGTCCAAGTTTCTGCTCCAAACAGTGCGCTGCTCCAAATATAACTTTTCCATATATAAAAATATAAAAATATGGGCGTATATATTCTTATATACATATATATAAATGTATATATAAAACATATTAAAACATGTATTTATGTATAAATATATATATCTATACAGGGTGCACAGTAGCTTGTGGGACCCTCCTCAACGGTGGACTGGCGACACAAAAACAATTATAATTGTTGATATAAATATGTGTCCCATTTGACCTTGTTTCCAATATATAACTATGTTTGTACAACAGTAAATTGGAAATGCTTAACATTATATTAAGTACTCAAAATGTCCCCCTTCAGCCTGAATCCAGGCCTTAAGTCGTCTTTTGGTAGAATGTCCTCTTTCAAATATACCAGTTATTATTATTATTATTATTATTATTAGTGCCGCGTCTTACTACCCGTTCAGTTTGTACGCACTTACGCTAATGTGTAATAGTAGGGTGATTGTGAAATGAAATGGAGGACCTACAGTTTAACGTGGAATCCGAACCACATTCCACACATTCACAAGTTGTGATTAATACATGTCTTGTCAGAAGTGAAGGAAGGGTTTGGCAATCAGATAAATCTGTGCAGGGACCGAGGATTGAACCCCAGATCCCAGCACAGAAGTCCGACAACTTACCCTTAGACCGCCAGGTCACCCAGGTGTTTAAAATAACCAGTAACATACCTAGTCAACAGGTCGAGAGATATCGGCAAACAGTTTGGCGGAATAACTAGAAGACAAGGTCAAATGGGTCATATGTTCATATGAGCTTTTTTAATTGTTTTCGTGTCTCCTGTCTACATGTGAAGTAGGTCGCACATGTTATGTTACACCCATTTTAATTTACATCCATTACATTTTACAGCCCGAGTCAGTTTTTTTATTCAAGCAATATAATTTTCCACTACCGGATTGCTAGGCCTGTCGTAGCTTCATACGTCTCACTATATAACTAGACTAGAACAAGCACAACATCCAGTCACCAGCCATAAATTTATCCCTGTGAAAGGGTAAATCAACATTTCACCAATTATATATATTCCGGTCATGCTGGGAATCGAAATTGGGACTCTTGGCTCAGTAGACAGACACTCTACTGACTGAGTTATTTTATGGTACACCATATTGATATATTTATCACCCCGTCTTACTACCCGTTAAGGTTATATGCGTTATAATTACTTTAATAGGATTGGGATGAGGAAGAAATCATTTAAGAGGTATCTAATCACATTTGCGTGGAACTAAGGAGGGAAACCATTTAGAGAGTAGACGTGACAGGGATTTGAACCCCGATCTCCCTATCTTCAACAGGGCAGTCTAACACTAGAGTGACACCTTAGACCATTTGGCCTCTGAAGCGAGTTTATGTATATATACATTGTAATTTCGATCAGTGGCTTAGCTTGATATGGTTACGTGAGAAAATCAAGCAATCTTGAAAATATTTTATTATATTATTATTATATTAGAGCTATTAATAATATCTATAAATTGACAGCTGCAAATAACATGACTTGACGTTTGAATACATAGAAGTACGCTAGATCCCGTAGCCTATCTAGCTGTCCAATAAGGTTCTTCCTAAAAAAATTATACTGTAGTTTTCCGAAATGTCAAAATAGGTTATCCGGCTTTCGGCTCGAAAATAACTAATATTGGTATTATTATTATTATTATTATTATTATTAGCACCACGTCTTACTACTACCCGTTCGGGTTGTACGAACTTACGCTAATGTGTAATGGTAGGGTGAGATGAAATGGAGGACCTACAGTTTAACGTGGGATCCGAACCACGGTGAAGGCCTGGTATTCCACACATTCACAAGTTGTGATTAATACACGTCTTGTCAGAGGTGAAGGAAGGGTTTGGCAATCAGATAAATCTGTGCCGGGACCGAGGATTGAACCCCGGATAACCAGCACAGAAATGTGACACCTTACCAGGTTATATTGGTAATAGAAGGTGCCGAATTAATTTCAACGTTTTTGTTAGGATGTTTAACGCGGAATTATTGATAACTATGAAATTGTATCTTGGGGTTACAGTCTAGAGCCTGATGTTTTTCGAACGGTTTTACCGTTTTTAATGCTAAAAAAAGGTCAAACAACATGTTTAAATAAAATAAAACAACAGCAATAAAATATTTTTTTAAATATTGTTTTTCTTAATTCAACGACCGTGATAATATAATGATGTATGAAATTAAAAATATGAAAATATGAAGTTGTGTAATCTAATTTAAAAAACACATCGAAATAAACTTAAAGTATTTGGTTAAAATATTTATTTAATTTTAGGCACATTCGATTTTTTTTAAATAATTATTTAAGTTTTCAGGTTGTATTTGCATTTCATACTATTTATAAAAAGCACATAAATCCATCCATCTAAACATAGTTACAAAAAGAAATACCAAAGAATTATAAAATACACTTCTACAAGAGTTTTATTTTCATGGGGCAGAAAAAGCAAATCCACTTTAAATCATATTTCACAGGAAGTGCTGATATTTTGAAGTTTTAGAAGCTGGGTGGGTAGATATATATAAAGAATCGTGTTTAAACACAGAAAATGTAAATATTTTGGGATAATATATCAATCATGAATCATGAATGTCGCCAATAATAAATCTCTATATTTTAACGTGACGATTGTTTCAAAGCATCTTTCACCTAACATTTATTTTACAAAATATTTTTTGAATTCAAGAGTTAAGGTGGAGTGAAAGAGGGGAAGGGACTAGAAAAGGCCAGTGTTTTGGAATTTTTTATGGCAAAATATTTTTTATACGAAATTAATAAAATATTGTTCCAGTACAAATATAAAGTTTAATATTTTCTTCACATGTTAATATCAACAATTCCCGAATATCTGTCATTAGCGTGGTGGCATTATCTAACAAACATTTTAAATTAACAGAAAAAGTTGTCACCAAATTCCAGGAAACTCTTTACAGATAGTCAAGGAATTTTGACGTCACCATGAGAAGAAAATTAAATTCTATGTTTGTATATGAGCAATATGTTATATTATATACAGGATGACATGGTGGTTTAGGGGTAAGGTGTCAGACTTCTGTGCTGAGTGTCCGGGGTTCAATTCTCGGTTCCGGCACAGATTTATCTGATTACCAAACCCTTCCTTCACCTCTGACAAGATGTGTATTAATCACAACTTGTGAATGTGTGGAATAGCAGGCCTCCACCGTGGTTCGGATCCCACGTTAAACTGTAGGTCCTCCATTTAATCTCAGAATCACCCTACCATTACACATTAATGTGTAGTAAGATGTGGTGCAAATAATAATAATACTTGAGCAATATTTGATTTATTTTGGCAAAAAAATGTTTTTCCATAAACACTGAAAAAATGCTCGCATTTTCTTGCATCCCCTTCCATCTTACCTAAGACTTGTTTGTGAAACTAAGAGCCTCAACACAAAAGAAAATCACGAGCCTCCATTGTTTCGGCGCGACGGTAGCATCTTCGCCGACAGCCGATGGATTTTAGTTGATTGATTGCTTTTTATTTTGTTCTAGAATTATCGCTTATGGCATGGTCACGTCAAGTTATTTTCTTTGTAATATAAATGGTTGAATCAATGTTTACTTTGAAACGTGGCCATAAGTTCGCTGGTGGCCGCGCGGTTTAAATTTTAAAGTGCGGCCGAAGGGATAGTATATTCACAGTTATTATGGAATTGAAATGTTTTGGCCAAAATAAACCAAATATTTCTCCAGTTGCAACGTAGAATTTAGTTTTCTTCACATGCTAATATCAACATCTTGAATATAGGTCAAGGATGTCCTGGAATTTGGTCAAAAAAATTTCTCTTTATTTAAAAGGTTTTGACCTAATTCCAGGACACCCTTGACAGATACTCCAGATATTTTTATATTAGCATGTGCAGAAAACTAAACTATATGCTGCTATTGCAGAAACATACAGTCAACCTCCTATGTTGTACCCTGGGTAACGTTCTGTCACCAGAGAGGCTAGTAGTCTACATACAGACAACCTCCTATGTTTTACCCTGGACAACGTTCTGTCACCAGAGGGGCTAGTAGTCTACATACAGACAACCTCCTATGTTGTACCCTGGGTAACGTTCTGTCACCAGAGAGGCTAATAGTCTACATACAGACAACCTCCTATGTTGTACCCTGGGTAACGTTCTGTCACCAGAGAGGCTAATAGTCTACATACAGACAACCTCCTATGTTGTACCCTGGGTAACGTTCTGTCACCAGAGAGGCTAATAGTCTACATACAGACAACCTCCTATGTTGTACCCTGGGTAACGTTCTGTCACCAGAGAGGCTAATAGTCTACATACAGACAACCTCCTATGTTGTACCCTGGGTAACGTTCTGTCACCAGAGAGGCTAATAGTCTACATACAGACAACCTCCTATGTTGTACCCTGGGTAACGTTCTGTCACCAGAGAGGCTAATAGTCTACATACAGACAACCTCCTATGTTGTACCCTGGGTAACGTTCTGTCACCAGAGAGGCTAATAGTCTACATACAGACAACCTCCTATGTTGTACCCTGGGTAACGTTCTGTCACCAGAGAGGCTAATAGTCTACATACAGACAACCTCCTATGTTGTACCCTGGGTAACGTTCTGTCACCAGAGAGGCTAATAGTCTACATACAGACAACCTCCTATGTTGTACCCTGGGTAACGTTCTGTCACCAGAGAGGCTAATAGTCTACATACAGACAACCTCCTATGTTGTACCCTGGGTAACGTTCTGTCACCAGAGAGGCTAATAGTCTACATACAGACAACCTCCTATGTTGTACCCTGGGTAACGTTCTGTCACCAGAGAGGCTAATAGTCTACATACAGACAACCTCCTATGTTGTACCCTGGACAACGTTCTGTCACCAGAGAGGCTAATAGTCTACATACAGACAACCTCCTATGTTGCACCCTGGGTAACGTTCTGTCACCAGAGAGGCTAATAGTCTACATACAGACAACCTCCTATGTTGTACCCTGGGTAAAGTTCTGTCACCAGAGAGGCTAGCAGTCTACATACAGACAACCTCCTATGGTGTACCCTGGACAACGTTCTGTCACCAGAGAGGCTAATAGTCTACATACAGAAAACCTTTTATGTTTTACACTGGACAACGTTCTGTCACCAGAGAGGCTAATAATCTACATACAGATAACCTCCTATGTTGTACCCTGGATAACGTTCTGTCACCAGAGAGGCTAATAATCTACATACAGATGCCTGAACTGGCTGTCATGTCCTCCCTGTCACATATACTATATTATAGGAGGAAAACCTCCTAATATTGAGACATTTTGAAGTAGGAAGAAAATAAGAATACTTGGATATATTTTTAATATATTGACGATATCTTACCTAATATGACATATTTAGTAATAATAAATGACAGCTCTAACATAAGCAGATATACATTATGATATCTCAGCATAAAATAATCCAGTGGGTTTTGGTTTTTTCTCCACTCCTTCCACTTTATTTACCTAGCTGTACTTAGTGGATAATTTTTAATTAAATGTAGTTCTACTGGTATATGACAACAACAGAAACCTTATATCTTACGTTGGCTTCAACTTCGCTTCTAATATGTCAGACTTCGCCTGCATTTAAAATTGAACTTCACTCCCCCATATTACTTGATCGAATGTGACAGCTGCAGACGTTGAAGTAAAGCTAATTACATCTATGGATGTCATATAAGGTTATTTTATATTAAAATTGGACTGTACACATTCTAAATTAAGATAGAAAAACTTATTCTACCGTTTTAAATGTATTTTGTGTACATGAGTAGGTCTTGCTCTGACCTATTAACGAGTAGAAAAGAAAAGGATTCATAAAGTTAATTGGGTTCATTGTTAATAAATAACCTGGTGTGTGAAACAGTAATCAGAACTCAGCCATGCTGTAACATAGTTAGTTTAATGACCAGGCTACGTCCACTTTTGAACGAGAATACCTACAGACACGAGTAATTAGCGTTTAAAGGTCAGTAATCACTTGTGCTTAAAGATCCTTTAGGACATTACAATTTGTAAGGAGTTTGAACTAAACGTAGCATTCAGTTGGTTAACAGTCTTGAGATAACATTTGAAATGAAGGTTACCTAACATCACAGAATTCAGGAACTGCTTGATGATTATTAATAATGCGTATAACCCGAACGGGTAGTAAGACGCGGTGCTAATAATAATTATTAATAACTCGCAAATAAATAATTTTACCACACCAAGATTCAAAAATGGTTCTACAAGGTTGTAGTCAACTTCTCTTACAAATCTTGACATCAGTAAGAACTTTAATCAGTCATTTTACAGGTAAAATAAAAATAAAAATGGATATTTCTTTTCAGCACCGTGTCTTACTACCCATTCTTGTTATACGCGTGTGTACTAATAAGGCTAATGAGCTAGGGGTTTAGAAAGTTGGGCTTAGAGGATGTATACCCGCATTTTCGGTGTGGGAGAGTATAAAGCCAATCATAGAAAACCATCCTCACTACACCCGACCGGGAGATGAACTCTGATCTACTTGTCATCAGTAGTATAGTATATTGTGAGAGTAATGCCTTAAACCATATGGCCATCAAATCGGTTTAGCGTCCGTATTATTTAACAAGCTATTTGTTATTTCAAAATATGGTTTAAGTCAAAATGTATCAACAGGTTCCTATACGATCCGCCTCGGTGGTGGTTAGCTAACGCGCTAGTTTCGTGTTGAGTTAGACTGCAGAGGACGGGGAGATTGAAGTGCGAATCTCACTCGGATGAACTGAGGGTGGTTCTCCACAAATGGTTTTCCACTCTACCTCCACGAAAATGCGGGTTCACTTCCTCTAAATTCAACTTTCCCCATTCCTAACCCATTAGCCTAGTTAGTACTTAAATGTACAGCCCAAATGGGTAGTAAGCCGCGGTGCTAGGTAATAATAATAAGAATAATAATAATAATAAGAAGAAGAAGAAGTTCCAATACGATTAAAAACTGCACATTTTGTATGATTATTTTTATAAATTCCATTTTAAGGGAAAATTGCATTTCCAAGGACATTTCACGCCAAGTGTTGTAGTTTTTAAATGAATGAATAAATACATTTTTATAAGCATATCTCCACAATGGTCTCTTGTGACTAACTTTGTGTTCACACGTTCGCCAAAAAACTAGCGCAGAACAGAAACGTGGTCTCGTGACGAGTTCTAAGCCAATCACAATATTTCCGCTTAATTGGCGCGAGCTGTTCTAAAGTTCAACTCATCTATACTTTGTCCGCTCTGTCTGAGATCTTCGTCATAGGAGAAACAATATAATCTCAAATTATTGCGCATGCGCTGTAGAGCTAGAAGCGAGCAGACAGCTTCGTTGAGAGAAGATTTGAAATAACTCGTTAATGTATAGCTTGTATCGATGTATTGTATTGTGCCATGACACAGCGTTATAATTTGTAAACATATATCGGGAGAATGATCTAAAATATATGTTTACACACCAGAAAATAAAATATGTGGTTAATCAACTGTCTTACTTTTGTATTTTAAAGCATCCTTGGTCTGCTAGCTTATGAATTGCTGGCAGGTCAAGCAGATTCTTTTCTGTATTTTCATTAAACCTGTGAATGAAGGCGATTGTCCCTTTTCATTTGGCGTGGAAATGCAGAGCCATGGGAACAAACGGTTATCTTCAAGAATTTTTATTGTTTTGCAATTTTCTTTTCGGAAACGATTTGTTCAAGAATAGAAGCATGTTGATTATGTTATACTTTTTATATACACACCTCCTTCACAATTTTAACAGTGATCAAATATCAATCATGTTGACATATTTTCATAAAAATTTGCCAGCTGCATAACAAAAGGTAAGAAAATATAACACCTATTAAACTTTGATAAATTATCTTAGAGGTGTTGAAACTATTAACATAACAATTTCCCTCGTTCTCGAGAAAACTGATATTTTCAAACGTATGATTTTTCCACAACACCTGTCCGGTTGCTACCGCCATCTAAGTTTTCCGTGATCCATATGTTCTTGTTGGCGCGGAAGGATACTTTGGCCGGTTGTGAAGCCACGCCACGCCTTTCACCCTCCCTCCCACCATCCCACAAAATAGGTTTTAGACCTACACTCGACAGGGCCAAGGGCCTTAAACCTAAATGTCAGGTATGGTTTGCCGGCGATGGGAAGGTTTTAGTTAGAATAACCGGTGGATGTTCCCTAAATTGCTTTCCACTCTCCCTCCATGCACATGCAAGTAAATGTCCTCTAAATTATAGTTTATTCATCCTTGTCACATTAATATTGTGTGTGCTTAACCCGAATGGGCGGTGAGACTTTATGAATACCAATAGGCCTAATATATAATATCTCCCCAATGTAAGGTTGTGGAAAAAGTATCTATTCTTTACTAATATCGATATTTTCCTTTCGATTCTAGTATTTTTTTACTCGATAATTATTTTTCGATACTTTTAATAATATTAGTACTCACACTCCGGTATCTAAAGAAACATCTTTGTTATCTTCCCTCATGTTGGGATTAAATGTTTACTTTGGTTAAAAAAGTGTACAAAATAGATTGAAAAGATATATTACTAATTATATTTAGCTATTAAATAAATTTTCATCAATTAAATTTTCGTAGACAATTTTAAAGCTGGTGTGCTAAAATATTTTATAAGATCCATCATACAATTCTATCATACCTTCCAAGTTTCAAAACATAACATAGACGCGATAGACCTAAATATACTAAAATATAGTTAAATCATTATGATTTTAAGTTTTTATATAAATATGAACATACAATTATTTTCATGCAAAAATTGAAATTATTACTTAATAAAAAGTATTTTTCCAGATTAATATCTCGATACCGATACTTACTGCTATCAATACTTTTCTTTCGATACTAGTATGGTATCGATATTTTTCTTCCAAAATCTTTAAATGGTTACAGTATCGATACTTTTCTTTCGATACCACATCCATACTCCAATGATTTGTTGGTGACTAGAAGATGGTCGGGGCTCTAATGACGGATGGATGTATCTAGTTGTTATATCGTAAATATTTTTCCACTCTCGTTACAAACAAATGTTAACATACTTTCTCTTAGATCCATTTCTATCATCCCAATCCTATCCGTGTAAACAAGCGGATATCTGGATATCTAGTAGGATTTGGTGCAAATAATATACAGATGTATGTATACCTAATGTGCGTAAAGCAAGTAAAAAACCACTGTCCGACCGACCAGGGACCAACTCCAGCTTGTCAGCTATTGTTTTAATTTCTTTAATCATTATAATGTTGATGACCACCTGTGTAGTCTAGTAGTAAGATCTCCTGGCTACAAATCCAGATGTCCCGGTTGCGATCCTCGGAATTGCTGAGCAGTGGGTCTGTAATGAGGTCAAATTCAGCCCCGTGATGACAAATTAGAAGCTACTTGAATAACCATTTAGCAGCTCTGGCTTAGAAAACTGAGATTAACTGTCCAAGGGTTTCTTGGGCTGACCACATGATACCCTCTATACTCAAATTTTGGCACAATCAGCGCTAACGGTGGCGGCCGCTCAATCTGTATATCTCTTTTGTGAGCTTTCATTATTGAGTTTTTTAAATACTATTATTATTATTATTATTATTATTATTATTATTAGCACCGCGTCTTACTACCCGTTTGGGTTATACGCACTTTAATACTATAAATGATTAGTTTACCCATTTTACAATACAGTGTTCCAACTACTTTTCATTTTTAATTTCCGGGAGTTACAAAAGGACCTGGATGACATAACTGTTTTAATTTTACAAACATGACGATACATTTCACTTTAAATAAATCTTTCATATAAGGTTATATCAGAAAAATATGTTACTTATATGGCGATCGCCTTTTCTGCAATTGAGGTAGTTCTGGAAGGCTTAAAGCAAACTTACCTGTGCGAACTTATGGCATATTCATGAGTTGGCAAACTTTGGTTGGTATATCAATCGTTTGTGCATCTAGATAATTAATATTTCAACAACCTAAAATTATCAATCACTATTGTAACTCATGTCAATATCAACCGGACATTTTGTTTTCAAATACAAAGCCCAGATATGGATTTTTGCTTCTTAATTCTCTTTTCTTCCCGAACAGCATGACATGACCTTGGACAAGGACCAGTTGGAGATTGCTATCGTATCTGACGCCCATGCCATGAAGTGTATTGGAAAATAATCATTGATCACTTGATTGGGTGCTTCCGTCAAGTGGAGTGGGCGTCAGGGGAAAAAAGTGGCATGAAAAGGTGTGGGAGAGCTCCACGTTTTCCAGCTAACTCAATTTACGACGTGATCTCGAGATAAAAAAATATCTCCCATGCATCCGTCCAACTGACAATTTATTCAGATTACTTTACTCGGGAAAGATCCCCAACATCTTTATTGCGCATCTACATTTGTAGGACTAGAGAAACCCATTTCAATCAAAGGCCTTACACTAGAATTGTTTGAGATGGCTGAACTTTAGTCAACTGGTCTCAGACTTTTATTAAAATAAATTATTACTTGGGTATCTAGAATGTTGGACGGTGAGCATTAGTGAGTAAATGTTTTATGAATGAGACATGCAGCTAAGGCTTGTTCGTTGCTCTAGAATGGTGGATGGTCAGCATTATTGAGTACACGTTTTATGAATGAGACACGCAGCTAAAGCTTGTTCGTTGCTCGTGGTAGCACAAAAATAAAATGGAAAGGAGCTCTTTTTAAATATAACACCAAAGGACTAACAGTTATTTCTAGGATCACTCGATAGAAAGTAGTGAAAATATCTCACATTAACACCTTTCCCAGCGGGATATCTTGGCTGAATCTTTACTTATGAGGCATTAAAGAAAACGTGTTATCGAAATTCAATACTCTGATTAACCTAATTAATCACATCCAGGATACCCCTGCATGCTTTTCACAGATACTCAACCAACTACAGTTCAATTTTTATATGGAAAACATTATCTGATATCTAGCAGTCACTATATCTAATTGAAAGTATTCATACATCAAGATATGTGCTATGCAGCTGTCACTTTTGATATATATATCAATTCCTATAAAATGACACTAATAATATATTAACATTCTATCATTTTTGACTAAAAATAATATATTTGTTTCTCTAGAGGGTTCTTCTAACCAAAACCCTAGTGTTATTAAATTAATGATGGAGTAAATAGTGAAGCTATTATATTTATTAATTACGGTTACAGTCGCATCTAAATATAATATTCTTCATTTGTTTACGGGATGACTCCTAGATATCTCAGTGGTTAGAGCAGTGGCGTACTAAGCCAAAGGTTCTAAGATTAATTCCTTTTCCATTTGTCATTTTTCAATCTAAATATTATAAACTTCAGTTATTCTGCATTCCGTATTGTAAAGCATTAAGTATTCAAAGAAAAATATTCTTCTGGTACTGTTTATTTAAGTTTTAATTTAAAACAACAACATAAATGATTAGAGTGAACTATTAATGTCTTAAATTCCAAGCTACGATTGTATTTTTGTTCAAAAATTGCCTTTAAATGCTTTCCATTACTTAGAATACTTAGCTAACGAATCGAATATTTTACGTGAAGAAAGTATTAACACATTTCACAGTGCAATATATTTTTTGTTTTAGCTCCTTGATGTTAAATAAAAAAAACTCAAAATAATAACAAAAGCTGGAAGATTTTCATGCCAAGTTAATTATTTAAAAAAACATTGTATTTGGGATGGTCACCGTTATAATTATGCAAGGCACTATTGAAAGAACGCCTTGGAGCTTTTAATATACTTTTTGCAGTGTCTCTTAAGTTAGTGCTGCAATTTATACCTCGATTCTTTATTTCAGCATCTGTATTGTTTTATGAGCGTGACATGTAAACACAGTTCTTCAGCGCTTCCCACAATAAAATATCTAGAGCCGTTAAAGGGGAACATTCACGAGGCGATCTGTTTTATTTTTAGCACCACGTCCTACTACATATTCAGGTTATACTCCTATGTACTAATCACGCTAATGAGCTAGGATGGAGGAAAGTTGAAGTGTACCAACATTTGCGTGGAGGCATATTTTGGGGATACCACCCTCATTACACCCGATTAGGATTCAAAACCCGATCTCCCGATCTGGTCTAACACCAGAGTGACGCCTTAGACCATCTGGTAACCGAAGTGGGCTCGGTGAAATTGAAGCAACCGGGTTGACAATATCGTTGTTTTCGATCACTTTTTTCAAATATCTCCCAGTCAGTGCAACTCAGATTGAAGGCGATATTTTGATGGTGACCTGGTGGTCTAGGGGTAAGGTGTCGGACTTCTGTGCTGGCGGCCGGGGTTCAGTCCTCGGTCCCGGCACAGATTTATCTGATTGCCAAACCCTTCCTTCACCTCTGACAAGATGTGCATTAATCACAACTTGTGAATGTGGGGAATGCCAGGCCTCCACCGTGGTTCGGATCCCACGTTAAACTGTAGGTCCTCCATTTCATTCACATTAGCGTAAGTGCGTATAACCCGAACGGGTAGTAAGACGCGGTGCTAATAATAATAATAATAATAATAATAATAATATTTTGATCGTCCAAGCGATGTTTTGATAGACTGTCTGTCCCGCGAATCTGATCGTATTCGTCTACAATCTGAAGTAGAGTTAAGCAGTGAATGGATGTTGGCAAACTTCTAGGTGCACGCATGGCTTTGTCGTGATCCAACAGTTCCCGCACAACACATATCTGGTAGAGGCACAATTTTCATCTTATAACATCTGGCCAGACCAACTTCGGTGGCAGCATTGGCAGCATGGTCTAGGGTGCTACTCTCGAAGTAGACTGGATTTCCGATGACTGGGAGATTGAGGTTCAAATCTCGGTAGAGTGTACTGATTGTGATTTTCCACACTTCCTCCACGCAAATGCGGGTACACTTCCCATAAATATATCCTTCCTTATCCTTAAAACCATTAGAGTAGTAGGTACATAAGTGTGTAGTCCGAAAGGGTAGTAAGACACAGTTAATATATATTCCCCTGACATTGAGTTAAGTGCCGCGTGATGATGTCACACCAATCTTCGTTCCCTCAGCTATCCCTCACTCGCGATTTTCTGGTGTTGTCACAGTACGAGCGTGGGGAACACTTTAAGTTCCCTGAACAGAACTAGTGAGACTCTCTTTTGTCACCCATTCCAATAATACAAACCGTGAAGGAGCGTTACGGAATTAGAAATGATTGTGAGATCTTATTTGAGTCACAAGCACCAAGTTTTTCTTTCTAAACAGCTTCAGTGTTAACACACTTTTTTGCACGTTATACCACCACATTGATTAAACATAAACATCATAAACATGGCTACAAACTGGTGAACCTTAGGGGAGCATAGCCATGTCATGTGATATGCAGGTGGTTTCAAAACATTTTCTGCACCATCCTGTATAATATTTTGAACCATAATTTTTATCACCCCTCCCCCAAATCCCCCTCAGGAGCTCCACCACATTATCTTCTAACATTTTTAATTACTGTTTAAATTGTATCACCCTAGAAATTAATATTAGCTCGCACCGGTGGGTAAAAAGTCTATATAAATTTCAAGCTCATTTAGTTTGATTTGCCAGTGACCGGGGGGGG
>CABEEJ010005651.1:12356-29048 GCA_901482245.1 Timema douglasi | reverse complement strand
GACTGCTGATGATAGGGAGATTGAATCTCAGTTGGGTGTGCTAAGGGGGTGTTTTTCCAAAATGGTTTTCCACTCTCCCTTCACGAAAATGCGAGTACACTTCATATAAATATAACATTTATAATCCCATAAACCATCAGCGTAATTGATACATAAGTGACTAACCTGAACGGGTAGTAAGCCGCAACCATAAACAAAATGACGACATATTGAAAAAATAACTGTTAGCTAAAATTTAGATTAAATTTGGAATTAAAATCATAGGTGATTGTATAATTTTCTAAAAAAAAAAAAGAGCCAATCTAAAAATAAATATGTGGTGAGTAGATTGAAGCTCTAGATATTACGTCACCATTGCTGAGATTTGATTGATTGACCTCTATTCGTGTTGTATACGAGATATTCTGCCTTGCTCCCCATCATAAATAAGTGGTTTGGTATTTGACAGGTAGAGTTGTAGGATTCAAAATTAATTTTTTAAATCCTTTTAGTCCAGTTTTAGGTGAGAAAATAAAGCTACAATAAAACTATATAATAATTAAAAATCACAGTAAAATATTTGAACTTTCATAAAATTGATTATTTATGTTTGTGAACATAATAGTTTTCATAATAGTTTTTATCTGTAAATATTGATTGTATATCACTGATTGTTTAGCGTCATTGTGTAATTAACTAGTGAATAAATTACTAAGGAAAAGTCTAAGCTACTTCAACATTTATTTAGAAAGAAAAAATGTATTAATTTTCACTAATTAGAATTGTTTAAAAAGAAAAGGTTTAATTATATTTTTCTGAATAATAGTTAATTAATATGTGAAACCTCAAAAGCTTAAATACGTTATAGTCTTATAGAACTTCATTTTTTAAGACAAGAGTTTAACTTCCCTTTCAAAAATTAATTATGAAATTTAAATGTGAATACATGACATTCTAAAACGTGATTCACCTTTTCATATTGAATTTATTTCCATCAAATAAAAAGTCATTGTCTCAATTATAATTTTATAACGAGCACAATTTTACAAGAAGCGTAAAATATAAATGTGGCTTGAATAAGTAAATTTCCAACTGTAATTATAATGGAAGTAAAAAGTTATGAAAGAACCAATTTAAGTTAATTGTTTGAAAAAATAATCCTGTAGATATATATATATATATATGTGTGTGTGTGTGTGTGTGTGTATATACCTATATAACTACCAAATGGTTGAAGGAATAATTTAATAATTTTTTAATTTATATTTTCATATATTGTTAAATTAAATCTGCTTAATAGATTTGGAAATACCCTAACACATTTTCTATCAATATTTTAAAATCATATAATTAGAATTAATCTACATATTAATATGTGATCAACAAAATATAAGTATATAAATTTTGATATAAAATACTTTGTTTATACATAAAATAAGAAAACTTTAATTTTGATTGTGATATTCATTTGTATTTTTATTTAAGTTTAAAATGTGTTATGTGTCAATGGCTTTAATTGCCTAATTTAGAGAGAACAGAATAGGAATTCTTAACTTCCAGAAAATTTTCAAAAATTTCTTGAATAGTATGATTTGAAAAAAAAAAGTGTCAATGCTTTACTAATATACGTATTTTTCATTACTTTCTCTTGACACCTTGGAGAGAGAAGGTATTGTGATAGACAAAATTAAAACAGCTAGCACGATATTTTGATAAAAGTCGACGTTTAATGCACCCCTGAAACCAAATATGTGTTTTTTACGGTGCCGTCTGTCTGTTGGGCTGGACCTGAAACTATTTTTACAGATTGGGCTAAAACTTTGTATCTGGGGTTTCCATAAGGTCCCCCAGAGGGGTTTTGGGAATGAGATATCTAACTCTAAATTTAAGGATTGTTTACTGAAGGATGAAAAGAGAAAAATAAATTTTATCGAAATTCACTCTAACGATTTTGAATACATTTTATATATACACTATTTATCATTATAAACAAGATATGAACTCTCATTTCCTCACGAAAATAATTTGTATGTACTTTAAATGAGTAAGTTTTCCAATTTTCATAATTTCTCCACGAATATTTAAGATACGAAACAACTTACCGCTGTAAAGTTGTAGTACTATTACAGATACAAATCTTTTATATAAAATATATTTTTATAAACCAAATAGTTTCTGAGCTACAAGCAAATATATATACTTTTCAATTCAGGTCTTTGAAAAATAAGTTTGATTCTTATGCTCTTTGTTAAACAAATGTGTTATTCTTTTCTCAATTTTTCTGTAACAGTGTTTCTAGTTTCTAATACTATAGAGTAAGTAACACTATGTTAATTTCAACCAATTTTCATAGGAAGGGCCCTATTTGACATCTAGTGAAGAAACTAGATCTACTTTCATGTATTCATGCGCTTAGTCATTTAATCTGCATCTGTAACTTTTGATATATATTATCGATACCTATAAAATAACACTAATAAATAGATTTAACTAATTTTGAATTAAAATAAATTATGATTGTAATTTATAACAGGCTTTGTCTGTGAAATTTAGACTGTAGCTAGCTAGAACTTAAATAATATATTTGTGATTATATTATCATTTTTTAAGTTATTACCCGCCTCGGGGGCGTAGTTGGCTAACGCGCTAGTCATGTTGAGCTCGACTGCCGAGGACGGGGAGATCGAGGCTCGAATCTCGGTCGGGTGAACTGGGGGTGGTTTTTTCTACATGGTTTTACACTCTCCCTCCACGCAAATGCGGGTTCACTTCCTCTAATTTCACCATCCCAATTTATAATCTATTAGCGTAATTAGTACTTAAAGCGTATAACCCTAACGGGTAGTAAGACGCCGTGCTAAATAATAATAATAATAATAATCTAAGTTATTGAAAATACGGTATAAGACAAACTCTACTGTCATGCAAAAGTTTTAATTGTGGTTAGTATATAAGTAAAAAAATTATAAATATACAAAAGAAGCATATAAAAAGAAGAAAGAGCATAATAGAATATTAAATCAAGAAAAAAAAATGGTGACCTGGTGGTCTAGGGGTAAGGTGTCGGACTTCTGTGCTGGGGGTCTGGGGTTTAATCCTCGGTCCCGGCACAGATTTATCTGATTACCAAACCCTTCCTTCACCTCTGACAAGACGTGTATTAATCACAACTTGTGAATGTGTGGGATGCCAAGGCCTCCACCGTCGTTCGGATCCCACGTTAAACTGTAGATCCTCCATTTCATCTCACAATCACCCTACCATTACACATTAGCGTAAGTGCGTATAACCCGAACGGGTAGTAAGACGTGGTGCTACTACTAATAATAAATCAAGAAAACACTAAGAATACATTATATTTGTATACACATTTCGTTAATCTTTCGGTACCAATACATAGTGCTGTTGATAAATTATATTCGAGTATATAGACCATATCTAGGGTGTCTCAAAAGTTATTGTTGAGTGAAATACCACGTAGGCTACCTCGTAGTAGTTTTTTCTACAAAAGATGTTGAAAATGTCCCCCATGGACCTGAAGTTATGTCTGGATACGCCCCATCTTATCATACTCGTATCAGATGAAAAGCCGTGTCTAAACAAGTATTCAAGCCCGTGGAGAACATTAGCAACATCTATTGTAGGAAGAACTGCTAATAGATACATGATACTTGACCTCACAACTTTTGGAACACCCTGTATAATGAAGAGTATTGATAATTTTACTCATATACTTGAAATTATTAAACTATAGATACGTTTAATTTAATATCACATTCTTGCTGAATAGATAAACTGCTCCATAATGCAGTGGTCAGTGCACCTAGCCACGATCCCAGGGGTCCCGGTCTCGACTCACGGCTGGTATCCTGGGTGTTTTTACATCAAGGCAATATACCCCAACGGTCATCTGAATTTGTTAAACTAAACATAAGTTAAGTTAAAAAAAAACACTGGCGCACACCTCCATAATCACTGTCATCACATTGTTGGTGTGACGTGTAGACAACCTCCTATGTTGTACCCTGGACAACTTTCTGTCACCAGAGAGGATAATAGTCCACAAACAGACGATTTAACCTGAATGGCATGTCCCTCCCTGTCTTATGTGCCATATAATAAAAAACTGAATCGATTAAAGTTAACTTTAATATAGGGTGAGAAATCCTCCAATGTCCTCGAATGTGTTTGTACCCAAACCTCCATATCTCAAGTCAAGCCCGCTAACACAATTAACACCGTATTAGTGTGAAACAAATCATCATCTAGGTTTCTCGAATATCATTTGATCAGTGTTCGAATGAGTCTCTAGAGCCTAGGTGTTTTGGTCCTTTTCGGCTCTTGCAGGAGACCTCAAATGTATTGATTTGGTGCTTTGTCGTCCTCTGCGGAGTGGGAACGGAACCTGAACATTTGGGGGTAGGGGTACGTTTACACGAGGGTGCTGCCAACCTTCTGATTGTTACCTTAAGTTTTACAATCTATCTGTAAAAAATAATTATGGAGTAGTCCAAGTCTTTGTTATAGGCTACCATACCAAAACCAGCCGCTTTTACTTAGATGCGGGAAGATTTAGAAAATATACATTTTTTTTCTATTTCCATTGATAACATTTTATTATTATATTATTGTTATTTTATAGGCATTGATAGTTTATATCAATAGTTTCAAATACAGATTACATGACCTGACTTAAGAATGTTTGAAAATAGATCCAGTATGTTTTTAGTTTAAGGTGTTGTAGAATATGCGGGATGTAAGTAGGTGATTTTTTAGTTTTATTAGAAACGCTTTTTTTGGGGGGACAAAATAAATCAAATAGAAACATAAGAGTTTAATTTCCTTCACTTGTTGATATCAACAGTTGTTGAATATCTGTCATGAGCATAGCGGCATTAGATGACAAACTTTTTAAATGAAGAGAAAAAATTGTTATTAAATTCAAGGACACCATAAACATATATTCAACAACTGGTGATATCACCACGTGAAGAAAATTAAACTCTATATTATACTGGAGCAATATTTTGTTTATTTTGACAAAAAGTTGTTTTGGTATAAAAACTGCCAAAACACTTACCTTTTCTCGCGTCCCCTACATCCTCGCCTTATGATTAAGGGCCTTTCCCGAGTAAATTGGACTATAGCTTGGTTAGTTTTTTTTTTGCCATCTCGTCTTACCAGTTTCAGCTTATACTGATATAAGATGATAGCTTTAATGGGGTAGGAATGAAGCATTATTGAGGTAATATACCAACATTTGCGTGGAAGGAGAGTGGGAAACCACGTAGAAGAAACCACCTTCAATAATCTCGACCGGGATTCCAACCCCTATATCCATATCATCACCAGGATAGTCCAACATGAGTGTGACGCCTTAGACCATTCGGCCACTGAAACTGTCCTGCACAAATATGACCAGACAATACGTGAATGTCACCTTTGTCCACGTGACCACTGCTGTCGCTAGAAACAGCACAGTTTGTTATAGTTAAGATGGCAATGTGAGCTCTCTATTTAAGAAACTTCCCCTTAGCTGAATTGCCTCCATTCAGTTCGGTTCAGACAAGAATCATTAATTTACATGTTTTTTAGAAAGATGTGTAGACATCAGTTTGACTCTAAACCAATGACGTCATAATTAAGATGGAATTTACTAGAGGCATTTAACGTGCATTTTCTAAACTGACTGATTATATAAACACATGACTTATAAACTAAATTAATCTAGAACAGACAACAATTAGTCCCCCAGGCGTTAATTAATCACTGTGAGAGGGTAAACCTACATTTCACCAATGATAGATATTTCGGCCATAGCAGGAATAGAACCCAGGACCGTTATCTTAATAGACACACACGTTACCAACTGAGCTAAGGTGTTGTACTTAAGAAGAAAAGATTATTATTTTTCTAACTTATTGTTCTGCCTTTGTTTTAAATTATCTTTACTGGTCGGACCACATGTTGCTTCTGAGGTAGAAGATGAAGATGAAGGGGTGGAACCAGCTAGGACTCTTAAACCTAAGTACAGTAGCCCCGTGGCTTCTTTGGTGCTGACTAACAGATGACAGCTGACAGCTGACAGTCAACATTTAGGTATATACCTAAAATTTTACCGTCAGAAGTGACAGCTGATAAACACATGTTTTTGCAGATCATATGGTTTGGTGTAGGGATACATAATTTGGTCTGGTAACTTTTTAAAGCTGTCAGTCAGCACCAAGGAAGTCATGGGGCTACTGTAACCAAACCCTGGTGACCGTTAGAGTACGGTAATTCCCCTTTCAGGAAAATTAACCAAGGTACCAGCCAGGAATCGAGCCCGGGACCCCAAGCTCATAGCAAGGTGCACTGGCCACTACACCACGTGGCCATTTCATACCTGAATGAAAACGTTTGGTTATTAATGTACGGTGGTTCATTTATTTCTTTCTCACCTCCCTTGGAGAGAGAAGTATTGTGATCAACAACAAAAATCAAATTCAAGATTTTGATAAACGTCGACGATTCATGACCCCCTGAAACAAAAAATGTTTTTTTTGTTTTGCAATACTGTATGTCCGTATCTTGGACTAGAACAGAAACCATTTTATCATTATTATTGTTATTATTATTATTATTATTATTAGCACCACGTCTTACTACCCGTTTGGGTTATACGCACTTACGTTAGTGTGTAATGGAAGGAGTGGAAATTTCTTGTCTCGCACGAGATTCCTGCGAGACAGAGTGGCTGGTATTTACGATAGCACTACATGTGTACGGCAGTACAATATTTTGTCTTGGTCTAGCATCAATCTAGTGAGAGGCCCAACTGATATTCGCAGCCTGCAAATGATAGCCAAGAGTGCGGTCTCACTAAAGCTCACCCCAAAATAATTACTTCAGATAATTTGTGTGTGTCTATACACTAGAGGGGCTGGGGCTATTATTCGGTCCTCTGTTTTATCCTGTCCTGTTCTCGGTGTTAAAAAGTGCTTTTTATAATAAACCAATCGCTACATATCCACTAGTAATTAATAAAAAAAATCTATTGCAAATGATTCACAACTGTTAAATTGGAGACAGCAAATCATTACTGTCTTGCATGTGGTTGTCGTATTTTACAGTACCATTGCAGTCACATACGCTTGGTTGGTGTAGAGAGCAGCACTGTTTTGATTTGGCTGGAAACAGAAGCTGTGTCAAGGGAGGTGAGGATATCAACACTGTTTTTATGTGGCTGGAAACAGAAGCTGTGTCAAGGGAGGTGTAGATAGCAGCACTGTTTTGATTTGGCTGGAAACAGAAGCTGTGTCAAGGGAGGTGTAGATAGCAGCACTGTTTTGATTTGGCTGGAAACAGAAGCTGTGTCAAGGGAGGTGTAGATAGCAGCACTGTTTTGATTTGGCTGGAAACAGAAGCTGTGTCAAGGGAGGTGTAGAAAGCAGCACTGTTTTGATTTGGCTATAAACAGAAGCTGTGTCAAGGGAGGTTTGGATAACAGCACTGTTTTGATGTGACTGGAAACAGAAGCTGTGTCAAGGGAGGTGTAGATAACAGCACTGTTTTGATTTGACTGGAAACAGAAGCTGTGTCAATGGAGGTGTGGATAGCAGCACTGTTTTGATTTGACTGGAAACAGAAGCTGTGTCAAAGGAGGTGTGTGATAGCAGCACTGTTTTGATTTGGCTGGAAGCAGAAGCTGTGTCAAGGGAGGTGTAGATAGAAGCACTGTTTTGATTTGGCTGGAAACAGAAGCTGTGTCAAGGGAGGTTTGGATAACAGCACTGTTTTGATGTGGCTAGAAACAGAAGCTGTGTCAAGGGAGGTGTGGACATCAACACTGTTTTTATGTGACTGGAAACAGAAGCTGTGTCAAGGGAGGTGTGGATAGCAGCACTGTTTTGATTTGGCTGGAAGCAGAAGCTGTGTCAAGGGAGGTGTATGATAGCAGCACTGTTTTGATTTGGCTGGAAGCAGAAGCTGTGTCAAGGGAGGTGTAGATAGAAGCACTGTTTTGATTTGGCTGGAAGCAGAAGCTGTGTCAAGGGAGGTGTGGATAGCAGCACTGTTTTGATTTGGCTGGAAGCAGAAGCTGTGTCAAGGGAGGTGTGTGAGAGGCTTAGCTATTTGAGGCAAAACCACAATGAAAATTATCTACACTAGAATTCCTTATCATCAGGTTTTTCCGCTATCCGGCCAGGAATACTCTCACTTTAGGCCAGTTAAGCGAGACTCTAGTTTAGCACAAATATAGAATTAAAGCTTACCACAAAACAAAACAACTCTAACATGTAAGATTCTAGTTCTTCTGCCAGTGGCGATGGACGGTGGAGCATTGCCAAATGGAGAACGGCTGGGCTAGACTTGACTGTAAATTCTTATCTACTATTTAATATAATTACTGTCCTCAGAGAGAAATTAGACACACATTCGTGCATTTTATGTCTTAACAATGTGTGTGTGGGACTCAATAACATTGATGAAGAGCGCATAAACGTACAAGCGTAGTCTCATAAAGCCAGACCCAAAGTTGGCAATATTCCATCAGTTGACAATTCCCTCTGCCAACTAAGAAAACGACTAGGGCTTCAATTATTCCACTTTACTACTAGGAAACTGAGTTTGGTCCCTTCCATTGGTGTGAACTAAACGTTTTGGGCTAGGTTGTTGTGTCTGTGTTAACATCAAATTAATAAAAGATGTTATTAGAATATGACTATATTAAATCTTGAGAGATTTCTCTACGAGACTTTGCTGTTTTGAATCCGGTGATGCCTCAATGAATTTTGATACAGCTGGATGAATCTACTCCCATGCAAAGATTATACCTAATTGAAGAGAATTAAAATTAATATTTTTAGTTTTATATAATAAAATTAAATTCTTAGTTAATCACATGAAAAATCAGATGAGTATATCAGTAACATTAACTATTTGAAGTATTGGATAGGACAATTAGGCATAATTTATGGAATTGCAAATGCATGCAATGTCCTATTATCATAATCTGGATGGATGCTTAAAGTTCTGTAGCCAGAAAAAAATTGTCACTTTGAGAAGTCATGAGAAGAGAAACATAAAGAATTTGTATTTAAATGGTATTTGTTAGTATTTCAAAAGATATTCTTACCCAAATTCTTTATTAATATGAGATGCGTGACCCGTAATATAAATATAAGTGAAGAATAAATGAATGAAAGTTGGAGTTCAAAGGAAATTTCTCAAAACAGAAACTTTTTCAGTTTATGGTTTTACTCAAATATTTAATTTGTGTTTTCTTCGGAGGGTAGTTTAATCAAACTATTATGTACTGAAGGTAGATTTTTCCTAAACTTATTTCCCACTCTCCCTCCACTCAAATACTTGTGATTTTTCTATAAATTATGCCTTCCTCTTCATAACTATATTAACGTACAGTAGCCCCGTGGCTTCTTTGGTGCTGACTGATAGCTTTGAAAAGTTACCAGACCAAATTATGTATCCCTACGCCGAACCATATTCAACATTTAGGTATATACCTAAATGTTGACTGTCAGAAGTCAGCTGTGAGCTGTCAGTCAGCACCAAAGAAGTCATGGGGCTACTTTAGTTTGTAATTAGCGTAATATTAGCATAGATGTGCATCCAACCCAAACGATTGGCTATATTCAACGGAATAATAATAATTTATTAATAAAAAAGTAGTCACAATGGGAAATTTATTTGTCTAATAATGTGAATGTTAGTTAAATGTATATACAATTTTATAATTTGATAATAAATGTAATACAAATGTTTATTTAATAGTTATAGCTTGTATTATTGCAATATGGTTGGTTATGCAAAAGTAGTCAATGACGAATAATAAATAAAAATAATAAGCTTATACTTTATATTAATTACGAAAATTGTGAAATATATATGGACAAATAAACCTTCCCTTCTTTATAAAATCTATTTGTTTGTTTTTAAATAAAATTAATATAAAGCATACATCCCACAATCTTACATTCACTCTACATCATTGATTGCTTAATTTAGATCAGCCTATATTGGAATGCAACAAGATTTAATCATTATAGAGAGATTTAGCACCTCATTACACCCTATTCCTATCTTGAGCTAGTTCTATCCAGTCCACCTCATTACACCCTATTCCTATCATGAGCAAGTTCTATCCAGTCCACCTCATTACACCCTATTCCTATCTTGAGCTAGTTCTATCCAGTCCACCTCATTACACCCTATTCCTATCTTGAGCTAGTTCTATCCAGTCCACCTCATTACACCCTATTCCTATCTTGAGCTAGTTCTATCCAGTCCACCTCATTACACCCTATCATTCCTTACTAAATGAACATGTTTTATAAGTTATAAAACCTAGATATTTACTTGAGGTATTTGTTCTTATTGTCTCTCAGCCTCGGCGTGTCTGCAGTACATGATCACTGGTAGCAGCCTCATCAAAGTGAGGCCAAACTCCAGGCAGTACCATCGCTTCTTCACTCTCAGTGAGGACATGAACACATTAAAATGGACGCCGACCAATAAGAAGACCGCCAAGGCCGTGCGTACGTAGCGTTTCATTTTAAATTTGTCGAATGAAGTTCATTATTGAGATATTACTGGTCTGTTTGGGGAAAGAGGCAACGTCTGTCGTCAATGATAGTGACGATATCTTCATCTTGTTCAGTTTAATTAATGAAAGTTAGAAATATAACTGGTGTGTTTTAGCAGCCAAGGTTTAAGGAGATGTATTGAGCAATCCTGCTCAAGTTTTGGCACACCAATTTAGTATAAACACCATGATGTAAAGCAATAGTTATTATTCATATCCAATTAAATTAAGTATCTCAATAAATACACTTATTAATTAATTAATATAAATTTAATTTTATGTTAACATTCGTTTATATGTAACAAGGATCAAATCATAAACTTTGGTAGGATAAGTACCTACACTGGATATCATGTCTGAGGAAACTACGTGGTTAGTATTGAGAAACATCTTTGTAATTTTCTCGTTTTATTGTGATCAATTTCTTCTCAAATATAAGACAAGTTTGGCAACGCTGGTTAGTGGAGGTTGCCAGTAGCTCCTTCTAGCCTCAGCACACCACCTTCAGATATAACTGAGAGCGGGGAGATCTGGCAACAGTTAACTGAGAGAGAACGAAGATAAGGCTATAGCAATAACAAATAGAATGTTAGGTTTTGTCAGGTTGGTTAGTATTTTAATCAATCTGTCAAAGACATGCCTAAAAATAATACTATTATACTATGATAAATATATTTTTTCTTCTAAAAATTACCAATATATATTATCCTTAATTAACATTCCTTTCCAACTCACATTCCCCCTCACTTTCTCCCTCACTCTACCTCCTGCGTGAATTTCTTGTCACTATGGGTCTGGTACCCGCTTTGCTCTTTGGGGGCTCCGCCCCAAACTCCCAGTGGGTTTTCTTTGCAAGTGGATGTAAGCTAATGTTATTCCAGAGCTGTAATTTGATAGTTCTTACCATTTAGCCACAAAATACCTCCAAAGGAAGGTCCACACCAACTTTAAAGTTGCTCCGACAGTTTGAATTTTTTTCGGGGGTTGAAAATTAAATTTTAACTTTTTGGAATTTCAAATGTAATCTTCTAATAGTTCTCGAATGTATCAAAGCAACGCATGTAATGGGGTTATAGCGTGCGTCCCAGCGTCTGCAGAAAACGTACAGTACTTTCTTTACAGCTTACGTTCAAAAATACGTGCGTTGATAATGTGTGGGCTCCATTTACACTAATATTATAACGAGGAAAGATTTGATTTTTTGTTTTTCTGTTTGTAATGAATAAAATCAAAAACTACTGGACCGATTTTAAAAATTCTTTTACCAATATAAAGCTACATTATCAGCGAATAACATAGGCTATATATTATTTTGAAAATTTAATTTATTCCTCATAAAAATGTCGATAGTCACTCATATTTTATGGTAGACTCTATGATGATTCTTCAATATGTGTGTTGAAATTAATAATGCGGAGGGGGGGGGGGGGTGGAAGGGTCTAGTATAAAATAATACAGTAGAACCTTTTTAATTTGAAGTCCAAGGAATATCTAAAAAAAACTTGAAATATCTTAAATTAGGAATAGGAGTTTTCAGGAGTATCTAGGCAACTGGTATACAATAAATTAATAACCTCAAATTATGATACACATAAACACATAAATTATATTTATGCCATATAAAACACACATACAAATAAATGCATATATATAATTCAAACACAAAATATAACAACTTGTAAAGATTATCATACGAAAATTACAGAATTAAATCATAATCAATGAAAGCCGAGCCAAAAATCCCCTCTATTAGGCAACCCACTAGCCGCTGGTGTAGAGTTCCCTACTTTCTCATTTACTATGTGTCATTAGGTTAACTCCAACTTTATTTGACGTACTTGGTTTAGTAAAAGTTTAAAATTAGTACAAGCTCTAAAAAAATTAACTATGTATTGGTTTAGAATCATCAAAATACTTCCTTCTAAAATTTGAATTAAAAGCTATTTTTTACCCTTGATTTGAATATAATTTCACGGGGAATCATCCAATTTTTCGAATTAACCAATGTTTAATCAGTCTAATCCTACTCTATAATGATTTTACAACGCATACACAGTACATAGGTACAAGCGTGCGAGCGCGCGACTGAGCGACTGGGTGGTTTGCCATCCTCTATCCACGCTAAAGGTGGTGCTTATTTGTAGGCCTATTTTGATAATATTGAAGTAGGTTAACATTTCAGTTTTACATATATATATATATGGTTTATAAACTTACTAATTAAAATAGGCCGTTAGTAGCAATTGTTCAAAACCTATCGATAGTAATAAAAATGTCAAAATGAGAAGTTTCACAGCACTCAATGAACCAACATACAATAATATTGCCCAGCGCCTGTAAGCTAGACTGTACCGGCTCGAGCGTTCGCTCAGTCCGGCCACCTCTCATTACAACCAATGTGTTCTATTTTATATTTTAGTCGCTCGCTCAGTCTGGCCACCTCTCATTACAACCAATGTGTTCTATTTTATATTTTAGTCGCTCGCACAGTCTGGCCACCTCTCATTACAACCAATGTGTTCTATTTTATATTTTAGTCGCTCGCTCAGTCTGGCCGTACTCTAAGATGGTATTAAAACCTCGTTTTAAGAGTCAGGACTAGCATAATCTACAATGACACCGTCAGTATGTCATACATCCAATATCACCACTGAGGGAACTATATGTGGGTCTTAATAGAGGAATGATTTATCTTCGCTGTCTCTCAATTAACTGTTGCCCAATTTCCTCGCTTACAGTTATTTGGTAAGGTTTTGTGCTGGGGTAAGAAGAAGCTACTGGCAATATCTACGAACCAGCATTGCCAAACTTATATTTTTTTTAGCACCGCTTCTTACTACCTATTCGTATATACACGTATTTACTAATTACGATAATGGGATAGGGATGAAGAATGTTGAATTTAGATAAAGTGAAACCGCATTTACGTGGAGAGAGAAAGTGGGAAACCATTTGAAAAAAACAACCTCAGGACACCCGACTGAGATTCGAACCTTGATTTCCCTGTCGTCGGCAGTCTAGTCTATTTTGAAAGTAGCACCTTATAACATGCGGCCAACGAAGCAGGTGCAGTTTCTCTTAGATTTAAGTGGTGATCAACCACACTAAAACAAACGAATGACAACGCTGTTTCCCAATGGTAGCCATGAAATTTCCTCAGAGATGATACCCAATGTAGCTATAGCCAAATCCCGGGTAGCAACAAAATTCGCAACACCCACCCCCTGCCCCAAAACACCTTTTTCTATCTAATACGACCTAAACTTTCGGTTACTCATATGCGGTGGGCGAGCTATTTGAACTAATGTCTACCTGCAAGGTTAAGGGACTTACGCCACCTTAAAATAAATTGTCCTGGCACTGCTCTGACGTCAGAACGTACAGCTGTCTGCCAAATCATAGCGCGCAAGAACACGTTTGTTAAATGTATTCTGGTGTGTATTAATTGTATACATGCACAGTGCTAGGACTTATTTTGGGGTTGTTACCTACGTAGACATATATGTGAGGAAAAATTAATATATAATTGAATTGTGAGTGTGTGAAGCTTTGAAGTGTCGAAGTCGAAGATCAAATCTCCTTAACTTCAACTTCTAAGCCCACAATAACCTTCACATTTTCTCATCATAAAATAAAATAAAACTTGGATACATTATGAACATATATAAAAAAGCTCATTAAATATAATATACATCAACATATATTAAAGTTGTATAACAGCCGTTGACCTCGGTGGTATTAGGATAAGGTGATCGCATCAAAACCCGATATTCATGGGTTTAAACCTAGCCAAGATCAATGGATTTTTTTAAGCCATAAAAATTCGTAGCACAACTTACTTCGGAGAGGAAGTAAAGCCGTTGGTTCCATGTCGATTTTGGAATGTAAAAGACCCCCCTGGAGGGTTTGGGGAAACCAATTTTCCCGTCAAAATTGGTAAACTCTTTCGCTCTCACTCATAGAAATTCTCTTGTATTGATATAATCAGTCGGTTCAGAAAGTGCACGTTAAATAACTCAAATAATGCATACATAGCTAATCACGCCGTCCCCTTATGAGGTAGGCAATAAACTGTACATATAACTAAAAACAGCTCCTTTTTTAATCCATCCTCACTAACTTTCTCCACACCTCCCTATCTTTGCATATTCCCTTTTCTTCAACAACATCCATACACCGAGTCATACATGCTCTTTTATTCTTAAAACTATTAATGTTTCTCTTTTTAACACATTCATCCACAACATTTAGCCACGTCTTACGTGGCCTATCCCTTCCTTTTATTACTATTGGATCAAATAATAATAATAATAATGTATAATAGCTACGATACATTATTTTAACACCCACCAGTGATTAAATGTTGTCTATAACTCAAGCAGAGATAGATTAAGGTATGCCAACATAAAACAATAAATTGAGCTTTGTTTTTATCTCCAAGAATTTCTTATTACATAGACTGTCTCATTTTTATACACTATGGCTAGATTTATGTACTGTACATAATGGATAGTTTAAAAATTAAAATAGTATTATTTGAAAACCACAAAATACTATCTTCGACTTCGACCTTTCTTCACAACTTTCAATATTCGTTTCGCATTTAAAACGTGACCTTCATTATCTCCCCGCCCTCTACCCTCCAATATATATTTTTGAAATAAAACTTGATATCAGCATAACATGTCTTTTGACACAAATCTTAAAAAAGGGCCTTTATTTATCCGTGCACCTCATTTCCCCCTCCCCCCAGGCGATCCGATGTAGACTATTATCCTCTCTGGTGACAGAACGTTGTCCAGGGTACAACATAGGAGGTTGTCTGTATGTTGACTATTAGCCTCTCTGGTGACCGGACGCTACCCAGGATACAACATAGGAGGTTGTCTGTATGTAGACTATTAGCCTCTCAGGTGACACAGAGCGTTGTCCAGGATACACTATAGGAGGTTGTCTGTATGTAGACTATTAACCTCTCTGGTGACAGAACGTTGTCCAGGGTACAACATAGGAGGTTGTCTGTATGTAGACTATTAGCCTCTCTGGTGACAGAACGTTGTCCAGGGTACAACATAGGAGGTTGTCTACATGTCGTACCCCCAATTAGATGGTGATGTAATGATAGTGAATATGGAGGTGTGGGCCAATGTGAGTCTTAACCTAACTTGAGTCTGATTTACCAAACCCTGGTGGCCATTTGGATCATTCTCCCTAAAGGAAAAGTTACCTGAGGTACCAGCCAGGAGTCGAGCCCGGGACCCCTAGGTTTGAAGCCAAGTGCACTGACCCCTACACCACGAGACCGGGTATTTAAAGGATTATACGCCCTTAAAATACTCTGCTACGCCGAGTCGACCGTAGAGCTCTTGGCCGAGAATCGATCTTGGATGTGCAAGCCATTCCCAGGTCTCAAACTTGCTGGAAATGGCTCCAGCCTGTTTACCTAACGGAGGAAAGTATTATTCATGAATTGATCAATTCAACAAATGGTTCTTTGATTTACAAATTGTGTTCGTGTTTGTGAATTTATAATTAAGTTGATGCAGTCAATATATCCATCCGTGCAAAGATAAAGGTTAAAAGTAGGGTCCTCTTTATTAATGTTTCATAAAACTACCCGTAATTCTTTGATAAGATTTGAGCGTATATTTCAATTAAGTTTAACCCATTTTTGAAAGAATAGGAAATACAAACACAATTATTTTACAGCCATCATTTTTAACAATCCACTCTATTAATTTTTTAGTTTATAGACATTGATAATATATATCAACACTAAGAGTTGAAAATAACATAAATAGACGTATGAATACGCGAAAGACGCTTTAACAATTTTTCTAGCTAACAGATAAAGCCTTTTTTATGATAATAGTATTTTATTTAATATATCTACAAACATAACAAGTAGGTACAGATATGATTGTTTATTTAAAAAAATCAAAATTAATGTAATTTAACTTAAAACTATCTTCAAAATAAGAAATTTCCTCGAGCATTAATTTCGTAAAACTTTACTTGACCCTATAACATTTTAATATAAATTCGTTCCAACTAAAATAAAAAATTAAATATGAATAACAATGTAATTTATATATATATATATATATATATATATATATATATATATA
>CABEEJ010005651.1:0-12258 GCA_901482245.1 Timema douglasi | reverse complement strand
CTAATGGATTAGGAATTGGGAAGGTTGAATTAGAGGAAGTGAACCCGCATTTGCGTGGAGGGAGAGTGGAAAACCTTTTAGGAAAAACCACCCCCAGTTCACCCGACCGAGATTCGAACCTCGATCTCCCCGTCCTCAGCAGTCGGGCTCAACACGACAAGCGCGTTAGCCAACTACGCCACCGAGGCGGGTAACTATGTAATTACTTCACCAAAAGTCTATTGATATCAAATTACTTAGCCTAAATTTTAACATTGAATTATGTCCACTAGGATAATAAGCCACTAGCCTGATCAGGATAATGGGATGGAATCATGAGCCATGGCTTTGTTCCGTAGCCTTCATCACCAAGAAGTGCAGTGTTGACCTTTCTCGCCATAGTTTTCCTTGTTTTCCTTAGTTGAGAATTATTCCAAATCCTATTATCATGGATTGACCCAATCTAACTAACATCATCCTTGTGAAAATGCATATTGCATCACAAGTCACTTGTACATTTTAATGTAGGTCTTCCTCTTTGGTTAATGTACTCATCTCCACGGAGTATTGCTTTATATATATCTATGTGTGTACGGTCTATCACACCAATTGTGGTTAGTAAACAGCCTTAAATCCTTTGATTCTATGATAGAATTTTGTGTTGTAGGAAATTTAATCCAATAATCAACCTGATCCATTATTTCCCGAACAACACTGCTTACAGTTGATGGGGAACCTTTTGGCATTGGCAGGGCTTATGTCACTTCACTGATTCCTCAACAGGCTGCACAATTATAAAGACATACTCTACCTAACTATAAGTTAATGTCTTTTTAGTAACCCATAAAAGTGCGAACTTTTTTTTAGTTTCCTAATTTTTCCTTTTAATTTCAAGGAAAATATATATGATATAGGCTTATTCTAAAAAAAATCAGCATATAATAAGGATAATAAATCTAGTAAAAAATCACTCAAGAATTGAGTTTTACGAACTAAATATCTCACCAATATTAATAAAAGTATGCGCTAACCGACGTGGGATTGCGAGTCAAAGCGGAAATAAACGCGGGAAATTTTGGCGGGAATTTGTGGCGCGATTGAGCGTTATCTTACCGACGCGAAGCGATTCGTGGTAGTTCCATGAAAGGATACCAGGGTATGCAGGTCCGTGTCTCTTTGGGTTGGTTTTAGTGTTCATGTTCATTACATTAATTATTAATTAAGTGTAGACTATGTTAGTACAGTAGCCCCATGGCTTCTTAGGTGCTTACTGACAGCTCACAGCTCACTTATGACACTCAACATTTAGGTATATACCTAAATTTTGACTGTCAGAAGTTACAGCTGCTAAACAAATGCTTTTGTAGATCATATGGTTCAGCGTAGGGATACATAATTTGGTCTGGTAACGTTTCAAAGCTGTCAGTCAGCACCAAAGAAGCCATGGGGCTACTGTAGCTATGTGTACTTCCACTGAAGAAGAGATATTTCTGTTACTTGCTGTTGCTGAAGATGAAGATGAAAGAACGAAGGGATAGGCGCGTGAAATTAATAAAGAAATATGGTCACATGTAGAATATTTACTCATCAGACACTTTTAATTTCTTCCCGATCTCTTTTTCGTATCTGGTTCTTTTTCTTGAAGTTATTGTAATCTTGATGACTTAAATAGTAAAGCCGTTGGTTCCCCCTCCCAGCTCTACATCTTTTTGTGATCTGTGGTCAGCTAAATATCTCAAACATATTTTCATCTTTTATGTAGAAGAAAGCACATCAATAAGAAATTATTAGCTAACCACTCTAGAATTTCTTCTTTAAAACAAAATGAACTCTTGAATTCACTCACTTGTGGTGTGGAATGAGACTTGAAGTACTTTAACTTTTCGCAAATGTACTTCAGCCATGGTAGAATAATAATAAAAAAAGGGAAATGAAATTTGATGAAACCAGAACTTCACTTATACCTCGCAGACGAGTCTACGTCTGACTAGATACATGTATTTTAAGGGATAGTGTTTTAATCCAAAGTAAAACGCTGATTTTTATACAGACGAAATACTTAAAGCTTGATCAAATTATTTGGTCTAAAAATATTTGCTTCACACTAATCAGTAAAAGGTTTACCTCCATGTTATCCATACTGCTAAAAGGTTTGCTTCATATTTTCCAAATATAAAGTTATGCTTATTTTTATTCGTACGTCTCAATATGTTAAACCAACAAATATTTTAAATAATGCAATAATGAACTACTACTTAAAATAGTGCATTTAATATATAAACTGTTCCCCAGGTACAAATTTCAAGCGAAAAAAGCAAAATTATTTTCGTGAAAAAAATGTATTTTCCACATTCAGGATAGATATACAATGATTATATATATATAATCATTGTATATGTTGTATATATAGATTGTATATGTGTAGATATATATATAATCAATATAATATATATATTAAGTGTTTTAATTCTTTATTTCCTTATTTAAAATCCCGTTTAACTTTATATATATATATATATATATAAAGTTAAACGGGATTTTAAATAAACATTTATCATCATCATCATTTATTTAATCAAACATTTATGTTCTAAAAAGTTCCTTAAAGTGTCTTGTCAAAATGGTATGTGCAGAAAAATGAGATCACGCAATTAACGAACAGTTGTGACATGATAAACAATTATGATATTTAATTTTAATTGTCAACATGCCTTGAAAATAGCAATTAGTCCATTGATATTATTTTTAAAATCATCATATCATAATTCTATATGTTAAATTGAAATATATATCTATTTAATTTTATACCACGTTACATTAAATTTCCTTGTGGTATAACGTTCACCTTATGAACTATAGTATGATTATAAACCAGCCCCACAGGATATTTTTAAATAATACTAAGATAGGGTGAAACTTATAGTACATTTAATAAGAGTCCGGATAGCTCAGTCATAGAGCATTAGGCTTTTAACATAAGGGTCCTAGCTTCAAGTCACAGTTCGGGCGATTAGTTTTAACTTAGTTAGGTATTTTACTAATTTTTTAGATTAAAATGTAATAAACAATAGTTTATCTTTAGATATATTTTTTTAAATAATCTCATAAATAGTAAAATGAGAGTAAAAGTTAATATCAGAGGTTCCGACACCGCATTTAATCCAAACAGAGGAATGGGGAGACCAGATTGAAGATCACATATCGATGGAGGTCACAGGGAGGCTATACATCCCTCCAGAGTGCCCGGGTCAAGATTAGGTTTGGAGGGAGGTCACAGGGAGGATAGACTTCCCTCCAGAGTGCCCGGGGCCAATATGAGGTTTGGAGGGATGTCACAGGGAAACTATACATCCCTCCAGAGTGCCTAGGGCCAATATGAGGTTTGGAGGGATGTCATAGGGAAACTATACATCCCTCCAGAGTGCCCGGGGTCAAGATGAGGATTGGAGGGAGGTCACAGGGAGGCTAGACATCCCTCCAGAGTGCCTAGGGCCAATATGAGGTTTGGAGGGATGTCACAGGGAAACTATACATCCCTCCAGAGTGCCCGGGGTCAAGATGAGGATTGGAGGAAGGTCACAGGGAGGATAGACATCCCTCCAGTGTGTCCGGGGTCAAGATGAGGTTTGGAGGGAGGTCACAGGGAGGCTAGACATCCCTCCAGTGTGTCCGGGGTCAAGATGAGGTTTGGAGGGAGGTCACAGGGAGGCTAGACATCCCTCCAGAGTGTCCGGGGTCAAGATGAGGTTTGGAGGGAGGTCACAGGGAGGCTAGACATCCCTCCAGAGTGTGCCCGGATGGTACATAAGCCCATCCTAGTGTTGAGTGTCTATTGAAGGTCTCAAGAGCTGAATGTGCCCAGGAACCCAGTACCCCCAAATATGATTAGCTCCCACCTCACGAACAAACACCCGCACAAAGTGGGCACAGAAACGATATTGTCAAGTTCACCTAGTTTGGTTTGATAGTGACGGGGAGTTCGGGGTTCGATTACCAACAGGGTAAACTTGGGGTGAATTTTCTTAAATTGGCTTACCATTGTTTCGCCACTTGAATCTGAGTATATTTCCTCTTTACTCAATCAGTGTATTTATTTGCTTATAGACCATATGGGAAGGAAGATATTTTTCTTGAACTTTTATTTTTAAATAAAATATTTACAATTAATTAAATTTTAAATGTTGCATCGTATTTAATATTATAGAATTAATATTATTGAACATTTATAATGTTACCTTAATTAGTATGGCAATATCCTTTATTTTGTCAATAATGTATTTTATTATTGCAAGAATTGCTAAAATAAATATGTATTTGGTAGCCAAGAAATTATCTATAAACACGAACTTTTAAATTTAGATTTAAAAATTATAATATTTGCTGAAACCAGGGTTAGAACCAGGGACTTCTATATTGTTACTCTAACGCTCTCCCAAATGAGCTATCTCGGCCTCTAGAAAACTTTTTCTGGAAAACTCAGTCATATTTTTTCTTTGTATTTTATTTGGTACACTAGCTCTAGTCTTCTATTCATAGGGCTAGTGTCACAATATATATTATATTTAGTATAATTTAAACTAGTCAGATTTACTGTTAAATTATAATATTATATATATAGCATTCAACTCAATGTAAGTGATTCAAGAATGTTACAGTTTGAATATGGCTACAGGCAGAATGGATCTTCTTATAAATGTATCCAAAAATAAGGTGATAGTTTTTGATAAGGAAATATCAGGAAATGATTTTCAGCTTGGTATAAATTGAAAACTGTTAAATGTGTCTGGGCAGAATGTTTTGTAAGAGTGGAAGGATAGATGTTGGAATCGACAGACGGTAATCCAATAGATAAATGAAAGAGGCATCTTACGTTGGTTCGGGGATGTTGAGAGGATGAGTGTGGATCAACTGACGAAGCAAATATATGAAGGTAGAGTGTGTGGATCAAAAGTAAGGGGTAGGCCATGTAAGACGTGGTTAAATTTTGTAGACGAATGTGTGGAAAAGAGAAACATTAAGATTATTATTATTATTAGCACCGCGTCTTACTACCCGTTCGGGTTATACGTACTTACGCTAATGTGTAATGGTAGGGTGATTGTGAGATGAAATGGAGGACCTACAGTTTAACTTGAAATCCGAACCACGGTGGAGGCCTGGCATTCCCCACATTCACAAGATGTCTTGTCAGAGGTGAAGGAAGGGTTTGGTAATCAGATAAATCTATTCCGGGACCGAGGATTGAACCCCGGCCGCCAGCATAGAAGTCTGACACCTTACCCCTAGACCGCCAGTTCACCAGAAACATTAAGAGTTTTACGAATAAACGAACATATTTGACTCGGTGTATGGAAGTATGCAAGTATAGGGAAGTGTAGGGAAAGTTAGTGAGAATGCATTAAGTAGGGAGTTGTTTTTTGAGCTTTATGCACATAATTTTCCTACCCCGTAGGGGACGCTGGGATTGTGTATTTATTTACGTTTGCGTTCACTTCATAAGAGAAATTTAAATACAATTAGAGTCAATGATTATCAATAAGTTATCAGAGGGTAGTATTTTTAAATATCTCAAGACTAGGGATAGTCTTTTGAAATTTCAAATTAATTCAAGGGCCTGAATTGCTCAGTCATAGAACATTAGGCTTTTAACCTAAGGGTCCCGACTTATTTTAGTTATAATAATATTAATGATAACTTTATATCAATAACCAAACACAACAGAATAAAGGATTATTCCAAAGGTACTTTATTTTTTATTTGCAAATTCTGTAATTCAAGATGTTACATCTCACTTAATGATATAGAATTGTTTTCATTGTAAAATTATTTTTAATACTTATTGATTAGAAAAATGTATATTATAGATCACTAATGTATTTATTTATAGTGCTATACAATTAATTACATAATTATTTGACTGTCGATGTAATAATTTTAAAAGTGGAATACCTTAATTTATATTTAAATAACCCGCCTCGGTGGCGTAGTTGGCTAACGCGCTTGTCGTGTTGAGCTCGACTTTTGAGGACGGGGAGACCGAGGTTCGAATCTCAGTCGGGTTAACTGGGGTGGTTTTTTCCTAAAGGGTTTTCCACTCTCCCTCCACGCAAATGCGGGCTCAATCCCTCTAATTCAACCTTCCCAATTCATAATCCATTAGCATAATTAGTACTTAAGGCGTATAACCCGAATGGGTAGTAAGACGAGGTGCTAAATAATAATAATATATTTAAATAAATAAATAAAATACTTGCTGCCGAAACCCGGGATTGAACCAGGGACCTTTAGATCTTCAGTCTAACGCTCTCCCAACTGAGCTATTTCGACTTGTTAATATATATCGTGAACAATAACTCAAGTTATTTTTAAATATATATATTTTTTATTGTTAATCCCTTGATATATATTTGTATTTTCTTTGACACATTACATTTTCCTTTCTATTTTTACAATTGGCGTTCATTTAACTGAACATAATAGTTGTCGAGGGGGAGAACCTCCCCCTCCCCTCCTGGTAAGTGAAAGGTACCAAATGTTTCTGTCAGCCAATCATATTGCGAGCAACATCAACAGGGCTGTTTTTCTTATCACTGCATCTAATGCCGGGATAACGGTCAACTTAACTTAAGAAAACAGATGTGTGATCACGATTCACATAACTTAACGTAACAACTCGAGCCAAACATCTTCATTCTCGAATATGATCTGTGATTTTTACTATTTGTACAGTGATGATCTGTGAATATTTACAGTTTTCAATCAATATAATAAATATCTATTACTGAACCTTTTTGATAAATATAGCTTTCCTATTTTAGTTTAATTATTTTGTTTCAATGTCTGATCACTAGAACATATTCTAAAGAGTAGATTAGATCTTGGTCTTAAAACCAACAAATGAATCACTAAATAGCCCTGTAGACGTCACTCGTATAGTGATTGGCTGGTTAGATCACGTGATACCCTTCAAGTAACGTTCACTTAAAGTAAAATACTTCCCAGGACATCTCTTACGTTAAGTTAACTTTAAGTTAACGTTAATTTGATTGTGATCCCGGCATTACTACCTATTCAGGTCATACACATATGTACTGTTACTCTAATGGCGTTGGGATGAGGAAGGTTGAATTTAGAGTAAGTTTATCAGTATTTGCGTGGAAGGATAGTGGAAAGCTATTTTTGGATAAACCACCCTTAGTACACCCGATCTGGATTTGAACTACGATCTCCCTGTCATCGGCAGTCTAGTCTAACAAGGGAGTGAGTGACATGTTAGATAATTTGACGACTTAAGTGTTTTTTGATGATCGCCTTGTTTTTATAACCAAATAAAATATGTCTAGGTTTATCTGTAATACGATTATCCTATGTATTATTTCTGTTGTCAACATCCCTTTTTCTCAACTAATACGAAGCCTACAGCGATGAATAAGGTATCAGTGGATAGGATTTTTTACCGACTTCTAACAACGCATACTCAATTTACGTTAAAACATATAGTTTGTTTAACATTTAAGTTAAAAGAAAAATCTAACAATAGTTTTATATCAATTACCGAAAATAAACTCTCTTTGCTATTTTGTGTATACACTTCGCTGAGTATTTAATTTCAACAACCCAACAAAAGACTGCATTTTTTGGGGGAAGGGGGGAAGTTTGATTACGCGAAAGTTTCACAAGGGCTTACTGGTTTTCATTATTTATAATTTACTAGCCACTTGAAATAATGCAGTTTAAATACTCCAAAAAAATATAAACCTTTAGAGTATTAGTCTAAACAAAAACGGCCATGCAGGAAAGAGCCTTGATCGGTTACAATGGATGTATTGTACCGCTTGTTTGATATAATAGAACGTACAGTACACTTCTCATTTTGTATACAAGCCTCGGTGTTAATTCAACATCGATAGCAACTAAAATAGCAAAGTTGTTATCTTCGACAAACATTGGCCAACTCTTCAGTAAAACAATCGTTGATTTGATTGTTGTTTTTAAAAAGTAAATAATAGTTTTTAAATTGTTTCTTTTATTTCCAATATTATTTAAAAAATTATTATATTTTTTTATATTTCAAGTTGTCCAACACCTTAGCTAGGTTGATAGCATGTCTGTCTACTGAGCTAAAAGTCCCGGGTCCGATTCGTAGCATGGACGAAAAAGTTATCACTAGTGAAATGTGGGTTTCACCTTTTTCAAAGAGATGAATTAACGGACGGGGGCTGGATGTTGTGTCTGTTCTATATTTAAGTTAGTTCATAAGTCGTGTATTGATATAATCAGTCGGTTCAGAAAGTGCACGTTAAATACCTCAAATACATTAAATAGGAAAATAAACACTTAAATTTGAGGTTCTTTCTTGTTTCCAACACTTTATTTTAAGTACTTAAATTGCACTTTATGATTATATTGGTACACGACTTATAAACTAGCTTAAATCTCGAATAGACACAACAACCCCCCCCCCTCCCCTCCCCCCATCCTTAATTGTTCTTCAATGTAAAAGGAGAAACTCGCGTTTCACCAATGATAAATATTTCAGTAATGTATGGGAATCGACGATTTGATTTAGTAAACTTTATAAAAATATTAAGAAAAAGTATATTAAAATGAATAGATAGAAATAATGCAACAATGAAGAATGTTTATACAATTGTACATTTATTGAGTGAGTGTTTTCTTCCAAATTTCTCCTGTGGTGATAACAGATACAGATTTAAATAACAGCATTTCACGCGGACTAAACGTCAAGTCCACCGTGTCTTGATATTCAGCTGACAAGGAGATATAGGTTATAAATTTAGTCGGGTATAATAATGTTGTATTTAATAGTTTACCCCATTCTCTTTTCCCGAAAATGCTGCTACATTTATTCTAACATCTATCTTTATAATTCCAAGAATAGCAGTATAATTATGGCGGGGGTGGGGAGGGATGGAACGCGAGAAATGTAAGTTTTTCTGCAATATCTATAGCAATTTTTTTTCCCCCAAAAAATAAATAAAACCAGTAAACCCTTGCAAAACTTTCGTACATTCAACCTCTCCCCCCACCCCCCAAAAAAAAACATGATTTAGTCTTTTTTTGGGTTGTTGAAATTAAATACACAAAATAGCAACGAGAGTTTATTTTCGGTAATTGATACAAAACTATTGTTAGATTTTTCTTTTAACTTAAATTTCAAACAAACAATGTGTTTTAACGTAAACTGAGTATGCTTTGTCAGAAGTAGGTAAAAAATACTATCCACTGATACCTTATTCATGGCTGTAGGCTTTGTATTAGTTGATAAAAAGGGATGTTGACAACAGAAATAATATATAGGATGTATCTACAGTCGAAGTAAAAGAGTTTAATTTTCTTTCCACGGTGATATAAACATTTACTGAATATCTGTTATGAACATAGCGGCATTAGATGACAAACTTTTTAAATGAAGAAAATATTTATTTAGCACCGCGTCTTACTACCCGTTCGGGTTACACGCTTTAAGTACTAATTACGCTAATGGATTAGGAATTGGAAAGGTTTAAATAGAGGAAGTGAACCCACATTTGCGTGGAGGGAGAGTGGAAAACCATTTAGGAAAAAATACCGCAGTTCTCCCGACTGAGATTCGAACCTCGGTCTCCCCGTCCTCTTAAGTCGAGCTCAACACGACAAGCGCGTTAGCCAACTACGTCACCGAGGCGGATTAAATGAAGAGAAAAAGTTGTCATTAAATTACAGGACACCCTTCACAGATATTCAACAAATGTTGATATCACCGTGTGAAGAAAGTTAAACTCATATGTTTCTACTGGAGCAATATTTTATTTATTTTGACCAAAAAAATGTTTTGATATAAAAACTGCAAAAACACTGACCTTTTCTCGCGTTCCCTGCACTCACCTTGAGTGGGAACCGTTTTGATATATAGTGGGGTTTGTAAAAATGTAAAGGGGAGGGGGCACAGTTCATATAAAAATGAGATTATTCAGCTATATACTGCTGTCCTATGGTACAGTTAGATTTATGAAAGCGAAAAAAATGCCATACTCAAAGTGAAAAGATATTTACTTCATTTGAATTAATAAAATCTTGGCGAATAATATGTCGTCTACTATTTCTATGAGATATAGTATACGATCAAATGAAACGTGGCGTTATAAGTTTATTCACGTACTAAAGAAATATCAACTAAAATGATGGAGTTCTTAACTGAGATCTAATAAGGGAACTTGAAAAAAATATACTCGTATATCCGTAGCAATAAACTTTACAGCTCCTATATCATGGCTATTAAAATTAAACGATCAGTGCAAATGAAAGAAACTAGAGCTGCCTTCAAGGTATTGACTGGCAGAACCAATGGGAAGACCTGGACGTAGCTGGGAGGAAAGCATTAGAATGGACCTGAAAGAGATAGGGTGTAATGAGGTGGACTGGATAGAACTAGCTCAAAATGGAAATAGGGTGTAATGAGGGGGACTGGATAGAACTAGCTCAAAATAGGGATAGGGTGTAATGAGGTGGACTGGATAGAACTAGCTAAAGATAGGGATAGGATGTAATGAGGTGAACTAGATAGAACTAGCTCAATAATGTACAGGGTGTAATGAGGTAGACTGGATATAACTATCTCAAGATAATGATATGGTGTAATGAGTGGGACTGGATAGAACTAGCTCAAGATAGGGATAGGGTGTAATGAGGTGGACTGGATATAACTAGCTCAAGATAACGATATGGTGTAGTGAGTGGGACTGGATAGAACTAGCTCAAGATAGGGATAGGGTGTAATGAGGTGGACTGGATAGAACTAGCTCAATATAGGGATAGGGTATAATGAGGTTGACTGGATAGAACTTGCTCAATAAGGTACAGGGTGTAATGAGGTAGACTGGTTAGAACTAGCTCATGACTGGGATAGGTGGCGTACTTTTGTAAGTGCGGTAATGAACTTTCGAGTTCTTAATGACATATAATACGTAAGTAACACTAAATGAAGAATAACTAAAATCACTTTTACATTTAATTCCCATCTATCAAAATTACCGCTATCCGACAGCTCATCACATGTCTGGAAATATTATTATTATTATTAGCATCGCGTCTTACTACCCGTTCGGGTTATACGCACTTACGCTAATGTGTAATGGTAGGGTGATTGTGAGATGAAATGGAGGACCTACAGTTTAACGTAGGATCCGAACCACGGTGGAGGCCTGGCATTCCCAACATTCACAAGTTGTGATTAATACACGTCTTGTCAGAGGTGAAGGAAGGGTTTGGTAATCAGATAAATTTGTGCCGGAACCGAGGATTGAACCCCGGCCGCCACCACAGAAGTCTGACACCTTACCCCTAGACCGCCAGGTCACCTGAAATATTATTACAATAACGTAATTGTATTTTATATTAACTAAGATTAGTTATATGACTATCTGCCTATTTAATAAATGTATTTTACCAAACATAGATTTGTTCAGATAACTTTCTCAGACACTAAACATATTTTAAATAAATTATATAATCGAATTGCTACTGTTATTTAATTAATAGTAATTGTTATTATAATACATTTTCTAATATACTTTCAAATTTGTTTGTTTATTTGAACAAATTCATCAGCTCATTTCACCAATAATATTTGGAAAACCTAATAATTAATTAATAAAACAAATCATTTAACTTGACTATTGACCTAGTTTTAGAGTGGTATGCAAAAATGTTAGTGAACGCTTAGTGGACCGATAGTGTGGCCCCGAGCAAACTATTGTTCCAACCTTTAACCTAGGATGACGCAATCAAACCGACGATAGTGTCTCCTTAGAATCCACTTAGTCAAGTATTTGCATACAGCTCTTAGCTATTGATTTTCAGTTTTAACCTCGTTGCCTATAGAAAGGCTTTAAACGGATCAAAGTAAAAATAGTATTTTTGGCTTATGGAGGTTTATGTAGCAATAGAATTGGTAGACTCATTCAAACCACTTCGAGGCTGTTCAAGCCAGTTTTGAATTAGTGTTAATATTTCACCATTTTTATTCGGAATTCATTTGAAATCTTTGGATAAATTCAGAAGTCTAATCAATTGATGTAAATATGTGCGTTATTCCAAATGCATCATGTTAATCTTCGTGTTTGACTGGTTAAATCAGGCTGTATCGTGTCTACCTACTGATGTAAGGGTTCCTGGTTCGATTAATGTAGAAGATCAACTCTCACACTGATAAATTAGCGAGGATTAACTCTCACACTGGTGAATTAGCGAGGATCAACTCTCACAATGATGAATTAG
>CABEEJ010005650.1:26217-47642 GCA_901482245.1 Timema douglasi | reverse complement strand
ACACATTAGCGTAAGTGCGTATAACCCGAACGGGTAGTAAGACGCGGTGCTAATAATAATAATAATAATAATAATAATAATATACGGCTATAACGTTGAGGCTTTTTTAATTTCAACATTTGCCCTCAAATTAAGGGTAGTTTACTAATAAGTGTTTATTTTTAATTCCAAGTTTTTCAAAATTTGCCATAACTATTTTGTTAAATATGCTAATCTGGGATTAATATGACGGGACAAATAACCCTGCGTAACCAACTTGTTTTAGGTAGGAATTCTATCAATGGGCGTTTACTGACGAGTGATTTATGAAAATTTGAATTATTTAAAAAAATGGATATAATGATTTTGGTTAAATTGTATATTTAAATAATTGTTATGAATATGTCTCCATTTAAATAATTTAAAAATTTAAAAATACTACACCATAATAACTCTTCTCAATACTGTGTGGGCAAAATAGAGAAACCAAAACACATCATTTCGAGCCGAGATTTAAAAAAATGATTTACGGCTCCCAACGCGTTTCAAACGTGGAAAGAAATGGGTTCTTCCGATATTTTGCAAGAACAAGAAGGAAATAATGTTTAAAACATTGGACCGTTGGACCGCGTGATGCTGGGTCCTCTTTTGTTTTCCTGCGGAGAGACATCTAAACTAAGTTGAGAATGGACGTCACTAAAACAGGTTCATATCACCAGTCGGTCATTGGTCAGCCCAGACACGCAGCGCGGGGGAAATAAATAGAAAGACATTATTGTCGACACCAATACAACGTATGAAATGGATTAATTATTGTTATAGTTCGGGTGAGTAATATATTGCTGGCTGTGAATTTTAAACTAAGTATTTTTAGATGCTTAGTCAAGATTTGTTGCCGGACACATTGAAGTATTCCTACATATGGTCTTTGTAAAAATTAAACAATTTATTGTTTTATTTTGCTATCTTGTTTTTACTTTCTCATATCAGGAGAAAGTATTGTAAGTATGAAGAAAATCTTACTCGAGATTATGATGAATCTCTAGGTTTTTGGTGAACCCGAACCCAAAATATGAATTTTACCATTTTGTTTCCGTCTGTCTGTCTGTCTGTCCTAGGACCTGGATCCAGAACACTTTTCTGGATTTGTTGAAACTCGAAAATAGGTTTCACATGGCTACAATTCAAGATTATTTTGATATTGACACTAGCCCTTAAGCTAAGGGAGAAATTAATATTAAGTAATTTTTGAAAAAAAAATTGTAGGAGCTAAAATTATGTTGTTTTAAATATATATCTGGGGAGTGTGTTTGACATGACAAATAAGAATGTATTCTGGTTATTCAGGGAAAAATTCGTATAAAAGTAGGCCGAGTATTTTAATGTCTGATTTTTTTAAATTAAAAATATTTCAAAATTATCTTTAACAGTTTGGTTCGAAATGGTAATCTGATATATTTTAAAAAAATTATGAATAGGTTTAAGTCATTTTTTCTTTCTCGCTATCTTAGAGGTAGAGAAAGTATTATGATGGTCAAAAAAATTGAACTCAAGATTTTGATGAATCTTGACGTTCCATGACCCCCCGAATAAAAAAAAAAGTTTTTGACTTTCCGTCTGTCTGTACCTCCAACTAGAGCATAAAATATTTTACCGATTGGGCTAAAACTTCGTATCTATTGTTTTCATAGGGTTGCCCGAGGGATTTTTGGAATTGGATATCTAACCCTAAAATTAAGGTTAGTTTACTGAAGGGCAAAAAGAGAACAGATCGATTTTCTCAAAATTTACTCTAATTATTTCGATTAAAATTCGTATCTAGGCGTTGATTAAAATTATAAATAAACTGGCTATTTTCATTTTCCCATGAAAATTATTTTTAGGGTACTTTACAGAAGCAGAATCTTCCGTATATCCGCAGATATTTGAGATACTAAATAACTTATCATTGCAAAATTGTAGTATTAATAAAAATTAAAAACTTTTATTTGAAATATATTTTTATAAAACCAACAGGTTCTGAGATATTGTCAAATATATTAATACAATTTTGTGAGCTTTAGTTGTAAAGAGATACTACCTTAGTTTTAACGCAATAATTCTCCAATGCCAGGGAGTAATTAAATATAAGCAAGTCTCTAAAAGTTTATCTTTCCTTAAACCTCTTAGGAGAAATGTTTGTACAACAATGATCTATATCCATTTTAGACTCAATAGTCAATATTTACATTTTGTATTGGTAAAAATTTATAAATGAGGAATTTAATAGCAATGCGATGGCATGAAGATGTGCAACACCTAATAAAATGTCGAAAATGTTAACCGGAATCTTAAATTTTAATACGAAGTGTTGACCCTTGTGGAACCAATATTGATCTTTTTTATTGGTCCAAACATACAAATGAGGACATTAATTCTTTAAAAACAAATAAAATTTAAAACCGAGACTAAAAAAAAGTTTTACATAAGTATAGTGCAACTTATGCTTGGGTTTGCTAATGTATATTACTTCGTTTCACATAAAATATTACGAGTTTAGGGTAAATGTCTCCATTTTCAAACAATAGAGCGAGAAAGTCCGTGCCGAGTTCCATACCATTTTTTTAAAAATAAAACTCATTCAAACTAGTTTCTTAATAAATGTGTTTAAGAAAATTGGCATTTAAAAAAAAATTGCTTCAATATTTATATTCAAAATTACTATCTGCTGTCTATATTAACTTACAATAATTATTAATATATATTGGTTTCTTAAATAAATTAGCTCTAAGGCAGTTTCATTTTTAAACTATTTGGATTTTTTTTTAAATTGACTTTTAACATTCAGTTCAAAATAAGCATTTAATAATTATTTTTCATTGTAAATAAAAGTTTTTTTTTTAAATTAGTACAGAAATATAAATAAATTTAGAATGATTTGGAAATAACTGTTTATATTTGTTTGAATATTTTTTAAATGTCTTAAACAATTTTTTTTAAATTTATATTTGAACATTATTTATTGTGATCAATAAGATTATGTTTGTTTGTTCTAAGGAAAATGTATTACGTGTAGTGTATTGAAATGTATTTTTGAAAATGTTGTTCCGAGCTACTTGAGAATGTTTGTGAGACTGTGCCGTAGCATTTATTTTTATCTCTGGCCATTTATTAATTTAAATAAAATGTTACACTAACAATACTCGTTCTCGAAGGGCTTGCCACGATAATTCTGGGCATTAATCCTCAATCTAGGATTATATTCATTCGTGCTTCTAACAAGCTATTGACGTAATCAATAAAGTTACTGAAATTTGCGTTGTATCATTCACACAGACCAAGTTTTCAAAATCACAACAAGTCAAACTACTATCTCCCCCACGGAAATATGGCAATAAAGTGTATTTTTAGGAGAACAACTGACGTCGCATGATGAACTCCAATACAAGGTCGGACTGGAAGTTTAACTTCCCTTTACCATGCAATTTAACAAACTTACCTGTCTTGGTTCCACTATGGTGTGAGCTATAGGATAGGACCATAGTGGAATCAGTCAAGGTTAAACTGGTACTTTTCAGGATCGACATAGTTGAGTCATTATTGTCTCCTCAGTGACCAGCCATGCTGGTAAAAAGCGACCAGACAATATAATCCCCATCTCTACTAGGCCAGTATCCATCGTACTGAATTGTAACACATCTCTACTAGGCCAGTATCCATCGTACTGAATTGTAACACATCTCTACTAAGCCAGTATCCATCGTACTGAATTGTAACACACATCTCTGCTAAGCCAGTATCCATCGTACTGAATAGTATCACACATCTCTGCTAAGCCAGTATCCATCGTACTGAATTGTAACACACATCTCTACAAAGCCAGTATCCATCGTACTGAATTGTAACACATCTCTACTAGGCCAGTATCCATCGTACTGAATTGTAACACATCTCTACTAGGCCAGTATCCATCGTACTGAATTGTAACACACATCTGCCCACGCTGGTCCCACTGCATGCGCTTTCCTACAGCTGTCGCGTTAAAATATGAGACTCCGGGGACAAGATGGTCGATGGTTTCTTGAGCAGGATGGCCACCCACCCCAGACCGAGGCTTCCACAAGTAACGGGAAGAGGGAGTGTACCGTTGCACTTGTTTTTTTCTGAGTGCAGCCAATAAAGAACAGACATATTCAGAGCGTGAGTAAAATCCTCTACAGAAGGGAAACAAGCCCGCACACGAATGAAACCCTTATAAATAGGGATGATGAGGGATGACTCTTTTCTTCTAAATAATAGTAGAGATAAATTAACACTGGCTATTGGCAACTACACCAAGTTTATACGCGACATTTATATTGGAAATATTGTACATCATTATTGTGGCCTCTTACTTAATAAACAACAGTTACAATTGTTTGTGTTATTTTCTTTACCACCACGTCTTACAACCGTTCGGGTTAGTTGTACACTTTACTAATAATGGAATACATTAGGGGTACTTACCAGGATTTAAAAATTACTTTTTACGTTACTCGTTCAAAGTTGATAAGGCCAATATATGTCGTTAACTCTGAGCCGCCCCCCCCCCTTCCCCCTCCCCCCCTTCCCCCTGTTATTTGATGGCAGTGTCACGCACGTGATGACTGTATTTTATTATTATACAGTTTATTGAAATAAATTAGAGGCTTATAAAGCTATAGTTAGATAATAGATATTGACTTATACCAGCGAGCACGCAGACTAAATGTCAAACTTGTCAAGTGATAAGTAGGTAAAGGTTTTAATCCCAGCTGGGCGCATTCAGGGTGTTTTTCTCTCCACGAAAATGCGGGTACATCGCTTATAAGATAGAAGTTTCTCCTCGTTACCACATTAGTGTAATTATTAAACTGCGTTCATCCCAGAAGACTAATCAGACACGGAGATCAAGTTAAGAGCACATATCTGGTCCATGGACTCTGCTATGTCTGTTCTATTAATTATCTGCCTGGTTTATATTTCATGGAACGGGGGGAGAGCTTGGATAGTTTATTTGCGTGTTTACTAAAACATCACCAATTCACAGATAATGTAGCATTTCCTGGTTTTATTAAACCACTATATATTTTACTTTAATTATATCCAATTGGTTATAAATAGTTTCTGGTTTTATTTAAAGTAATATAGTTTATGATTGGCTCATTACGGAACATTATTAAACGAGTTATTAAAATGTTTAGTATTGGAATATTAAATATTTACTAAGCAAGTTTTAACTTGTAATGGACCTATTCATATCAACTCTATCATTTGAGGGATCTCTGGACTAGGTCAAGTCCACTAAATTACCAAACATGATGGTCGTCAATACACACATACGTATTTAATTATAAGAAAATAACTTGTTAAAAAATTACACCTAGACACAGGAATTGAACCTGGGACTGTGGGTGATGAATAAGCCTGAATGAGGGTCAAGTTATGGATAGCTCAGTTTCAGAGCATTCACGTAATCGACCAAAGGTCCCAGGTTTAATTCCTGTGTCTCTCTATTGCCGAGTTTAAACGTTTTCTTTAGTTGCGTGTCACGTGGTGTAGGATCACACCAATAAGTTATTTTACATCAAGCTAATATATTATTTTGATTGTATTGATCTATTAATCACTTTCTAGCTTATCAAATTATAATATTAAAGATAAACGATCTCTGCAGGGATATCATACCCCGAGTGTCCCAACCTTCAAGTTGAGGGCCCGCCAGGACTCACGACCAATAATATAGGGTGAGTACCAAACATTATATTTAACATATTTAGGAATGTATGGTCCATTAGTGTGACGGGTTAAAGACTTACAGTCTGTCACAAACAATACATATGTTCTAGACTTACACGGATTCAAGCTACGCGGGTTTGTAGATACGCGATGTTGGTACTTAGACTGACGACTAGCAACGCAACTTATTAAGCGCCAATTTGAAAACAATATGTGGCATAATTAGTAAGCTGGCGCACGGCTGATAGTGTTATTGTTATTCTGTTTCTATCTTGAGAGCAAACCATTTTCTCAAAGTTTTATTTCTATGAAAAGATCTAGTTTGATTTTAATTACACTTTTAATTTAACATGTATGAACTAAATATATTATCTTTAAGTATAACTAAACTGTACGCAATTTTTAAACCTTCATGGAAACCTTTATATCCAATAAACCGCGTAAGTTGAGTACTGGCTGCGCATTATGAACCCATTCGTTGAGAGCAGTCGCCGAGCTCTTATTGGGTGCGATTCCTACCAACCAACCACGCGCGTCACTCTGCCGGTAATATATATAACTAAAACTAATATAATCAGTTTTGGATGAACACGGAACAGCCAGTTTGGTTTCCTTTGTCGTTATGACTATGCCGGCTGTCAAAACATGTCCTGCAGGCGATATATGTAATTCGTTGTGTGCACACATGCGATGTCTCGCTGTGACGTACCATGATCTATGATTCGTAAATTCTGTGTGTCCGGAAATTGATGTGTGTGAGTGTGTGAGTGTGGGGAGGTTATGGGGAGGTTCCTCGATACCTGTCACTTTCAATATCATTGTAATAGATTTTATTCCAAACATATAGATATCGAGTTTTGATCATCCGGATAAGGTCAACAGAATGTTGGTTCTGATTAGCGGAATGGCTTCAGATAATGTCCGGCACTGTTTTACCGATACTTCATTTTGTTAAATTAACGGTGGATAATAGAATTACAGTATTAGGTCCATGTTGTGTTGAGGGGTGTATTAATTACATAGCCAGATATTTGTAAGTACATTCTATATACGGTTAATTTACAACAGTATTTGATTTCTAACACGACAGTAGGACCACACAGTTAGAGGTAACCTAGTTGTTTAGGTTGGTATACTTGCAGAGGGATGGTTGAGTCTTCTGATCAGTTAGAGGTAACCTAGTTGTTTAGGTTGGTATACTTGCAGAGGGATGTTTGGTCCTTCTGACCCAGGAAAGAATGTGATAAATGAAGGTGTGTTGAAGAGCATAGTAATTGTCAACAGCAACAAACTCACACATGATGCGTGCTTGTAAAGAATATACATCTTTGAATAGGTGTATTCATATTCTCTTTTTCATCAAGATAAAATAATAGCATTGTATTTTAAGATGTATTCCTTGCCAAGGTAGTTTTGTCCCTCCAGATAATGGAGAGCGACCATGTACCTCGTAGTGTGAGTCACTTTGAAAGATCATCTCATTCTACAAATAACGTATGACTCAACTAACGCGGTTCTAAACAGGCGTTTCTCTTAGAAGACATTGGGATTGAGACCGGTGAAACCATATCATATTTTTTTAAATACAATAAAATTAAAATACATTTATTTTAAAGTGAGTTAAGCTCTTTGAGCAATCACGCGATTGTCAAATAAGTATTGCAGAAAAACGCCGTTCAATTCTATTTCTGGTTTTACCGTTATCATGCAGATAATGTCCCGGTTAATCGGTCAAGAGATAATCGTGCCGATAATATCCCGGTTAATAGGCCAAAGGATAATCGTGCCTATAATATTCCGGTTAATAGGCCAAGGGATAATCTTACAGATAATATCCCGGTTAATAGGTCATGAGATGGACTCTTAACAAATGAACGTCGCAAAACAAACATCTCTTAGAACATCAAATTTTTTTATTTCAAACCCCATAAAACTCCAGAAAATACTTTTAAATGACTAAATAAACACAATCTAAAATAAATTATAAAGCTCCCATGGTTCTGTAACAGACGGCAGCACTAGCTCAATGATTGTCTAACAGATAGCAGCACTGACTCAATTATTGTCTAACAGACGGCAGCACTAGCTCAATTATTGTCTAACAGATGGCAGCACTAGCTCAATTATTGTCTAACAGACGGCAGCACTAGCTCAATTATTGTCTAACAGATGGCAGCACTAGCTCAATTATTGTCTAACAGACGGCAGCACTAGCTCAATTATTGTCTAACAGATGGCAGCACTAGCTCAATTATTGTCTAACAGATGGCAGCACTAGCTCAATTATTGTCTAACAGATGGCAGCACTAGCTCAATTATTGTCTAACAGATGGCAGCACTAGCTCAATTATTGTCTAACAGATGGCAGCACTAGCTCAATTATTGTCTAACAGATGGCAGCACTAGCTCAATTATTGTCTAACAGATGGCAGCACTAGCTCAATTATTGTCTAACAGATGGCAGCACTAGCTCAATTATTGTCTAACAGATGGCAGCACTAGCTCAATTATTGTCTAACAGATGGCAGCACTAGCTCAATTATTGTCTAACAGATGGCAGCACTAGCTCAATTATTGTCTAACAGATGGCAGCACTAGCTCAATTATTGTCTAACAGATGGCAGCACTAGCTCAATTATTGTCTAACAGATGGCAGCACTAGCTCAATTATTGTCTAACAGATGGCAGCACTAGCTCAATTATTGTCTAACAGATGGCAGCACTAGCTCAATTATTGTCTAACAGATGGCAGCACTAGCTCAATTATTGTCTAACAGATGGCAGCACTAGCTCAATTATTGTCTAACAGATGGCAGCACTAGCTCAATTATTGTCTAACAGATAGCAGCACTAACTCAATTATTGTCTAACAGACGGCAGCACTAGCTCAATTATTGTCTAACAGATGGCAGCACTAGCTCAATTATTGTCTAACAGATGGCAGCACTAACTCAATTATTGTCTAACAGATGGCAGCACTAACTCAATTATTGTCTAACAGACGGCAGCACTAACTCAATTATTGTCTAACAGATAGCAGCACTAACTCAATTTAAGTTAATATCAGACTTTCCCCACTTTTACCCTGTATCCTTCAGATAAAAAGTTATCTTTAAAGATTAGTAATTCATATAAATATTATATTATATAAATATAATTATAAATATTAATATATAATAATGTATTGAGATAAACATAATGCTATTATGTTGTAATACTGTGGAAAATTGGTTTTAAGGTAATTCTAGAGTCGTACACATGTTGGAGTTTATCATCGTAGTGTGTTTAGTTTTATTTTCAGTTAACAATAGGTCGAATATTAATCATTAATGTAAAGGAATTTTACACTTTACTTAGAACTGGGTCAAATAATTAGGCTCTGGTCTTGTTTGTCGATAACGAGGGGGGCCGGGGCTCGAATCCCAGCCATCTGTACAGGGCTGTGATCACCCTCTTCCTCCAAGCAAATGTGGCTACACTTCCTTTAAGTTCTAATATACTCGCACATATATCATCATGATAACCTACAAAGGCTGAGAGACGCGGTTATAAAAGTAAATACAGCCCTATTTGAATAAAATACAATTGTACTCAATTCACGGTAGGAATTACTCTCTGAAAGGTCCTTTTTCCTACCAATATCCTACTATATAATAGATTTCTGGTAGGGAAAAAGGCCTTTCAGAAAACATTTCCTACGGTGAACAGACTTTAAGCTAACGCTACGTCGTTCTGTCAGCGCTTGACTCGGTCAATTAGTGGTGTCTTTTTAACCAGTCATGTATTGTATGGAGTAGGGGTGAGACAGAGGCCATTTTAGAGTTTATATACTCACACTTGCATGGGAGGAGAGTGGGAAACCATACAGGAAAAACTACCCTTGGTAGATCGCACCGGGATTAGAACCCCATCTCCCCGTAATCAGCAGTCCAGTATAACACAAAGACCGATGCCTTAGACCATTTGGTCACTGAAGTGGGTGAACTGGAAAATGTCATTTTTTCTCATTAGAGCCTATTTCTTTGAATAAGTGATTAAAGTGGTCTACCATCACTCTAGGAGATCCTTGTTCAATTCTAGTCCGGGGTTCATGAATATATTTGTAATTCACATAAGGATTTGTCCTATCATGTTGTTAACTATTTGGTTACTAGCACTGTCAAAGCTAGAGGATGTTATATCTACTTTCACGTATTCATACGTCAAGTCTTGGAACTTGTAGCGGTAATTTTGATAAATATTAGCAATACATATAAAATATCACTAAACTACAGTAAAATGTCGGCAATATTGCCCGCGATAAGTATGTTTATATTTTATAATTGTGCTTCAAAATATGTCCATGGTAACATAGTTTTAGTACAACAGTTTGGCACGTGCTAGATTATGTGAGATTATTTAGGCCGAGTTTTGTATACAAAATATGTTCATTCCCTTCAAATTGATGAATTGATTGAATACCTTCAAACGCTTTAGTAAAAAATAGTACGGGAATAATTCTTTTATATGATTGTCCGGCAGCCGTAAGCGCGCAATTATAGGGATGGTTAAAATAATTCTCATTTGTGATCCGTCTAATAACCCTTTACAACCAATCTATATTTCACCATCATCATCATCATCATCATCTAGTCCCCGCCCTCCGGCCAGCCGTCATTGATTGGACAAACCTTCTGCTCTATTAAAGTTGGAGGAAAAACCCGCGTGCACTCGTTCGTGTGATCCGGCGGATTGATCTGGCGAGGAGAATATAGTGCGCTCTATATTATTATAATAGAGACGACCTAGACTGTCAGAACTACTTTCATGCATCCATACGTCAAGTCATATGATCATGAGCAGCAACATTTGCACCTATGAAACAACTATATTAATAAAACCCGCTACGATGGTTGCATGGACTAAGGCGTCACTCTCGAAACAGACTGCACGGTCGATGACAAGGGGATCAAGGTTTGAATCTAGTCAGATGTAATGAGGAGGGTTTTTACACTCTCTCTCCACTCAAATGTGGGCTCACATCCTCTCTCCCTAGCACACACACGGTACACGCGCGTTTAGCCAGAGCGGGTGCTCGACCAGCTGAGCTTCCATGGCGGGGTCATGGCTCGATCCTGGGCGAGGGTATTCAGGATGGTATTTACTCAATGGTTTCCCACTCTCTTTCCACGCAAATGTAAGTACATTTCTTCTAGATCCAACGTTCCACATCCTTAGTCCATCTGCGTCTGAATAGGCGGAGGGAGATGGAGAGACCGAACCCCGATAGTCCGAAATACTGAACAAAAATTAGGTCAAATGGTATTGGTGAACAAGCTCAAGGCTAAAAGACGCTATCATATCTGATAATAAACACATCGTATTCACATGTCGTAGTCGACACAAAGTGTTTCCTGTAACTATAGTAATTACAGTAACATTACGTGTTATATTGTACATCAATTAAATAAATTAAAATGTGATTAAAACTATTCAACTCTAATTTAAAATTCGTGGAAATACTGTATTCCTGTATTGACCCGGTTAATCCGAACAAGCTTCTGTATCAACTAGTTGGGATTTGCAAGGTTCTAGTGAATACACATCTATAACCGGTTTGAAGCAGTGGACCTCTTAGTCAACAGATACCATGGCCACTAAACCAATAGACAGGAGTCTCTATAACCGGGTTGAAGCAGTGGACCTCTTAGTCAACAGATACCATGGCCGCTAAACCAATAGACAGGAGCTCTATAACCAGGTGGACCTCTTAGTCAACACATACCGTGGCCGCTAAACCAATAGACAGGAGCTCTATAACCGGGTGGACCTCTTAGTCAACAGATACCGTGGCTGCTAAACCAATATACAGGAGCTATATAACCGGGTTGAAGCAGTGGACCTCTTAGTCACCACATACCGTGGCCGCTAAACCAATAGACAGGAGCTCTATAACCAGGTGGACCTCTTAGTCAACACATACCATGGCTGCTAAACCAATAGACAGGAGCTCTATAACCGGGTTGAAGCAGTGGACCTCTTAGTAAACAGATACCGTGGCCGTTAAACCAATAGACGGGAGCTTAACAACCTACATAAGGCTTATAAACACAGAGTGTGGGTAGTATTACTGATACTGGGTGCGCGCAGCATCCATTTCCCCCCAACAATTTTCCTCCAGATATTTAACGTGATATTCAAAGTCTAGCAGAGGGCTTTCAGACCGACATCTGTCATTGGCAGTCAATACTTGACTTCATCACGTTCAACGTGTGAACGTTCGTTGACGATTATTGAACGTGGCTTTAGATAGCGGGCAGGTCCCGTCCATAACCATCAGCTCGGAATTAGGGGGCTGGGGGCAATTTCTAGCCTCAACAATGGAGGAATGATGAGGTCTGTCCATGTTTTATTCGTGATTCGAACGGATCAAGAACCGTCCCTGATTGAATTGTCGTTCTTCGCCTCATTTTATATTAAACAATTAAATTTCAGTCGTTATTTGAAGACAAAGAGATTAATGGTTTAAAATAAATTCATGCTATCCACTTGAAAATTGTTATCATTTTATTTATTTATTATTATTATTATTATTATTATTAGCACCGCGTCTTACTACCCGTTCGGGTTGTACGCACTTACGCTAATGTGTAATGGTAGGGTGATTGTGAGATGAAATGGAGGACCTACAGTTTAACGTGGAATCCGAACCACAATGGAGGCCTGGCATTCCCCACATTCACAAGATGTCTTGTCAGAGTTTTATTTATTAATGTATTAATAGGACAATTTATTATTTTTTCACTGCCTCCACGTCCCACCACATGACAATAATGTGGTGAAGATCTCATAGCAATCTCAAAAGTTATTAAATATGGAATTTTAACAACAAAATGTTTTATTTTCCAAGCCGCCGAATATTCAGGACTTGTTAAAATAACTATAACTATTACTTAGCACCGTGTCTGTCTATCCCTTGGGGTTATACGCACGCGTACTAATTACACAATTACAATAAAGTTGAATGTTGAATCTTAGAGGAAGTGGCTCCACATTTTCTTGGGGAGAGAGAGGGAAAAATCATTTATGAAAAACAAAATCCACTACACCCGACCAATATTCAAACCCCAATCTCCCCGTCATCGTTAGCCCAGTCTTTTGCGATAGTGACGCCTTAGACCATTCGTCCATCGAGGGGAGTTCTCAAAATAATAAGTCGTTGAAAATTAAACTACCCGTACATGTCCTCTGATGCTCTATTTTATTTAGCGCAGTTTGTTGAATAATAATCTGTTTGAAGAAATGTTTTTGAAACTATTTTTCATTTTAATTGATATTGTTTAGAGTTATTTCATTGGTCCTTCATTATTCAGCTGCCAGTGGTTAATAGTCGCTATCGATGGTATAAAAGAAAATACAAAAATCATCTTTTAAATGTAAGTTGTTGTTCTTATGATGTCTATCCAATAACCATTATTTCTGTCTCTCTCTCGTGGCCAGTATAATGTGTGTGACCGGAGTCCCGGAGTCCCGGAGCGCCGGAGAGGTGTTCTACCGGAACACATTACACCCCCCACCGAGACGAAGGCTCCCGGAGTAATGTTCCTTGCAACACCACTGCCCGCCACTACGCATGAATCTTTTTGTTGTCTTCTTTGTTATTTTTTTCATCCTTGCGTTCTCTTCTTCTCGTNCCCCCCCCGTCCCACTGGGGGTGACCCCACGTCGCTTCCAAACACTACCAGAAATATCCGCAATCAATAAGGAACAGGTTGGTTCCATTTGGAAAGTTTTCTTCAAAATGGAGGATTTAGAGTTGTATTGCTTTGAACACGATTTGAAGTGGTATCTCTCTGAGATGATTGGCTGTGGAGAGAGAGAGAGAGACTCCTCAGTGTTCATCTAGAGCGTAAGGCCAGCGATATTACCTTCACTTTGAGCTGTCATGAGACTGGTCATCCGGAAAATAATCTTTCTAATTAAACTTTGGCTTAAGCGATGCAGACATTTAGAAATACACGATTATCTACCAGGTTGTTCGATATTTTTAAATATCGTTTTACCCAAAAAGTAAGCAAAGTTCTGGAAAGTTTAGAATTTTAAATTTAACTTTAAAAAATGTGTGACAACTCACATAAAAAACCTGTAAAACAACCCCATACTAAACTTAAAACTTTCTATTGTGACCCTTTCAAAACATGACTTTACTTCTACCCTTTTTCTTTAACCTCATAAAAATAGCTCAATATAGAGATAGGGTGTAATGAGGTAGACTGGATAGAAGTAGCTCAAGATAGAGATATGGGTGTAATGAGGTAGACTGGATAGAACTAGCTCAAGATAGGGATATGGTGTAATGAGGTGGACTGGATAGAACTAGCTCAAGATAAAGATAGGGTGTAATGAGGTGGACTGGATAGAACTAGTTCAAGATAGATATAGGATGTAATGAGGTAGACTGGATAGAACTAGCTCAAGATAGAGATAGGGTGTAATGAGGTAGACTGGATAGAACTAGCTCAAGATAAAGATAGGGTGTAATGAGGTGGACTGGATAGAACTAGCTCAAGATAAAGATAGGGTGTAATGAGGTGGACTGGATAGAACCAGCTCAAGATAAAGATAGGGTGTAATGAGGTGGACTGTATAGAACTAGCTCAAGATAAAGATAGGGTGTAATGAGGTGGACTGGATAGAAGTAGCTCAAGATAAAGATAGGGTGTAATGAGGTGGACTGGATAGAACCAGCTCAAGATAAAGATAGGGTGTAATGAGGTGGACTGGATAGAACTAGCTCAAGATAAAGATAGGGTGTAATGAGGTGGACTTGATAGAAGTAGCTCAAGATAAAGATAGGGTGTAATGAGGTGGACTGGATAGAAGTATCTCAAGATAGAAATAGGATGGCGTAATTTTATAACTGCGGCAGTGAACTTTAAAGTTCTTAGTGCCATATATTAAGTGAGTAAGTAGGTTTTGATTTGTTAAACTTCATCGATAAAATGCTAAGTTTCTGTGTATCATGATTTAATTTTAGGCAGGCTAGAATGACAGCCATTGGTTCATTTAAAGTATATATTTATTTTATTAAGAGTACTTGACAAAAGCAATATTATTAAATCTATGTTTGCATTAACTTAATTTTTATTTAAAAGTAGTTTAAAATAATTCATGATTTGACATATTAACTGATGGTAAAGAAACTGTACTTACTTTTCTATGAAATCATTGATTAAACAAACGTCTTTTAACTTTAGAGAATCGTTATTTACTTTTAAATTTATTTTCGTCGATACACATTTGTGAACATCTAATATTCAGAGTTTGTTGTGTTTTTCTTATGAATAAATAAGTTATTTATTTTTAATAATAAAACGTTATCACCCTTAACTGAATGTATCGTGCAAAGGTCAGTCGAAAGTTAAAACAAAATAAAAACTGATGTAATTGGAAATAGGAATATACTTCGTGTTATTATACATTTTTTAACAGAACACATATAATTCACCTTTATAATTTCTATTTTAGTTTATCAGAATTATTATTAAAAATACGGTACTTTCAAAATTAATTTTATATTGTATAATGCATATTTTTGTGGGCCTGCAGCGGATAAAAAGCTCCGCACGATCTTGTATTCATATGGAGCGATAGAAGGGCTTATAATAGTAAATAGTCCTCTCGAAAAACTTACTCGCTGTTAAAGTATTGTGATTGTCAAAAAAATAAAAGTAATCTAGATTTCTATAAATGTTGACGTTTCATGACCCCCTGTATGTATGTATGTATGTCTGTCTGTCTGTAGCAAGGCCATAAGGTTCCCCCGAGAGGTTTTCGTGGTTAGATATCCAACACTAAAATTAAGGGGGGAAAAACTAAATGGAACTCTCATTTCCCCGTGAGAATGGCTTTGAGGGTACTTTACATAAGAGGAAGTAATATCCAAATTTGATCAAATCTCCGCCACTTTTGAGATACTTATCTAAGGTGTCAGACTATTGACGTGGATGTGTCCTTAATGCAAGTAATATGACTACTGCTTCGTTTCGTTTCACTAATATTACTAGTTCTTGGTAAATGATTAGAGAGAACGTATTGGAGGTATCTGGCACCATTTATATAAATCTAGTGATCTAAGCAGTTATCTTATTTTTACCATCTCTATCGGGGAGTTTTAATCTTATATAGTCTTTTATCTTTATTCTAAGAGTTTGGTTCAAATTCTGCTGTTCATGACAGATAATTGAGAACTGTTGAGATTGCTCTGTGTACAAAATCACCAAACGAATCTTTTAGGTATTATCATTTTTATTTTGGACAAAATTGATTTTTTTTTTATAAAAACTGTAGGAATACAGATCTTGAGGTGGGTTGGAATGTAACGCGAGATTAGGTCTGTATTTTTTACAATTTTTATTTAGTTGAATACTTTTTTAGACAAAATAGATCAAAAAGTGCTTCGGGACCTGTTTAGAAAAATTATACTTGTTGTGTCTAAGATATATTTTTATTAAAATAACTGAAAATAGTACTTGGTTTAACATGAGCTATCGTTCCTCCCGCCTTAAATTCAACACCTGCTCCAAGCCATGTCCTCTAGCTGCGAGACCACCAATACACGAAACAACACCTGCTCCAAGCCATGTCCTCTAGCTGCGAGACCACCAATACACGAAACAACACCTGCTCCAATCGACACGAAATCTTCGATTCTTAAGGAAGGCGGAAGGTGACAATCAGAACAAAGGACTCAGAGTAAAAAAGAAGGTATTTCGAGGTCGGGTAGAGGGGGGAAAGCGGACTCTCAAACACAAACACCGGAGATTGTGACACCCTGGAGGATGTTCGTAATAAAATAACGGAGTGTTCTCTTCTTCCTCGTGCGTTTATTGAAGATCGTTTCACAAGGGGACGGGGCCAATCTCCTGAGATATTTTATAAGGGGAGGGTCACGTAGAGTAACACTCTTCCATCCCCTCCCCTAAATTTAGACTTAGAGGGCTTGTCACTCTTTTGAAGTCGGTCTTCTAGAATATCGTGATGTTGAAGTATTTGTAGAAATGTATATATACAATAATGTTGTATATCTACTGTGACTCCAATAGGAGGAATACCATATATTGATTACTACCCCGAATTACCCGACTGCACCCAGGACAAATTGATTAGGGTAGAGAGGACAAAAGTAAATATTTTTTTTAAGGGGTGGGTATTAAGGGGGAAAAAATTTAAAATGATAAAAAGGGTAGTAAGAGGAAAAGGTAAAAAAATTATTTGAAGGACAAAAAGTAAATTTAATAAAAATAATATTAAAGTTAAAAGGGGTAAAAACCACATAGAAAATTAGTGATTTATAATAGTTGTAGTGTTGAGTTCTTCCTTTTCTCGGGCCTAATTTTGAAATAAAATAGATAGATGTGATTCAGCTCCCCGAGAATGTCCATTGACTTACATCTCGAGCTAATATTTTAAATCAGTTTTAGTATTCTTGAGGAAATCCACCTTCGCCATTTATTGCTTCTTTATTTCAAAATGTAATGGTTGTTTGGGGTAGTTCTTTTACCTATCTGAGAAATTTCAATCTCCTTCAACACTCAAAAGTAGATTATTATTTAAGTTTTGAGAATTTTGGAGTAATCACTCTATAATCCTGGCAAATTTAAATTTTCCGCTTCAATAAAAGGTTTTCACCTAATCCTAATCCTCCTTTTGTTCTCCTATTTTCTACATTTAAAATCTTAGGTCTTTTATAGGTTTTGGAATATTCTGTATAACTTCTTTCTGAATTTCAGTTAATACCACACTGAAAAGTAGTTGTTTCTACTAATTTTGGAAAGTTCCGGTTAAACAACGCCTATGTAGAAACTTTGAATTTTAAAACGAATTAGGTTATCTGGAGTTATCTTTCAACCTTCCTGCAAAATTTAAAGTTTCTACCACACATGTGAAACATGGCTAAGGGCCGGTCTTATCACTTTTGGATAAATATTTATATCTGGTAGATAAGTAAAAAGTGCGTCTTATGACTACCAGATAGCATTTATCTGACAGATAAAATGTATTTATCGGGAGGTTCAAGTACCTGATAACTCTTATCTGGGAGTTAAAACTGTTGTTGCCATAGTGACGCGTTGTTTTTCATGAGGTTTGGCCTATCAGTCTGTTTTAGGTTAAAATCTTGGTTCACGTGTTTAGTAATCACAGGTCTAGACTATAACTATGTAAAGTTAGAACATTTAATTCACACTTTTATAAATACTGGCAAGCTATTTGTAGAGTTATATTTATATAAGAACAAATGATCAAAATGTGAGTACAATAAATGTACTTTTGTTAACGTTGTACCCAGCTATTGCCCACTTTTAGTACTTGCAAGACATGTTAGCTTCTGCGGCCACGTCACGCCATTTACTTATTGGCACTCGTTTAGTCGCCATTATTTAACAAATGTTGAGCGTTGTAGTCACTAGCCAGGTTGTAGCGGTAGCAGCAGTGATTATACGCATGCGCGCACCAGTAAAAACAGTACAAACCTTGCGTTTTCTGAATAAAAATATATTTATCCTACAGATAGCTATCTGGCAGATAAATTCAGTACATAAGACGGGTAAAACATTAAAGTGGCTGATAACCTTTATCTGTTAGCTAACTTTAACCTCCCAATAGCAATATTTATCCGGTAGTCATAGGACCGGCCCTAAATGTTGTAGACGAATGTGTGAAAAGAGGAACATTAATAGTTTTATTAATAAAAGAGCATGTAATACTCTGTGTATGGATGTTGAAGAGAGAATACAAGGACAGGGAAGTGTGGAGAAAGTTAGCAAGGATGGATTAAGTACGGAGTTGTTGAGCTATACGCACGGTTTCTTGCCTACCCTGTAAGGGAATGGCGTGATTAGGCATATATATATATACCATAATTAAAAGTTTTTTTGTGATAGCCCCCCCACCCTTCTCCCCTTTTCCCAAAGTCCCAATTATGAATGTATCATTTTTAAACCCCAACCCTTTTGAAGTGGTCTCATTATCTGCCAGCTGAATTTCAGCTTTCCACCACACTGAATGGTTTAGTATTAGTTTTTGAAATTCTTAACTCTTCCTACCACCCAATTTATTCTTAGAAATCTCAAATTTTCGCTCACGTTAATATCAGTTTTAGAAACATGTTTACTAGAGCAATCCCAGAGAATGTAGTTCCTCGCTCAGATAAGAAATCACGCAACCTATCAGGCATAAACTACCACGATGAGAGCTTATTGACCAGAGATGTATCTTCAGAATCAACATATTTAATGAAGTGTGATCATTTCTGTTTTAAGATTAGACACACACAATATTTGTGTTAGTTGAAGGAAACAAAGGCAAGACATCTTTGTCAGTGAAGCCACGGGAAAGTTCTACTCAGTAATAAGAGGCCTTGCTGGTTTCAAACAAATCAGATTCGATTGGAACAAAAGAAATGCAGTTTTCACCAGATTATTTTAAAATACCCTTTATAAACACACCGCTTAACCTAGAGGGTACAACTTGAAATTTAATGCCTTAGTAGTTAATACATTAAATAAATAAAAATAATGCTTTCATATATGGATTAGCGTTTTTGTTGGCAATTCTCTTTAATATTTTCTAATTATAATCTCGTTGTAATAGTAGTTCTAAAGTGAGATAAACGAACGCGCCATTTCTTCGAAAACAACCCCTTATTGACGCTATCATAGATTTTATTCCCCGTCCGACTTGGCTACCGGCAGGAAGAGACCCGCCCAAAGTTTATAAAGTCCCGTAGGAATATTCTGGAAGCAAGAATTGTTCAGGGGAGGCCACGTCGTTTCTCCCTTCACGCCTCACTTACTCTTAATTATTACATCAGTCGGGGTGTTTCATCCACTTAGCTCAGTCGCATCGCACTACATTACCGACAATTAATGACGCTCTCGGGAATAAGTGAGCAAAATAAATGGAAGTAAGGGGTAGGAAAAAATACATGTTGGGATCACAGTTAGAGAGGGGTATTTGACATCCTTGTGCATCAGATGGACAAAGAAACTCTTGATGGTGCCGGAACAAACCTGAATACCTGAACCTGGAACGTACAACGAATAGGAAGTAATAGTGAGGTACAATTGTGTGTGTCTAGATACATTCGTTGAAATGTTTGAGCGATCTTTGACTTCATCAAGATCTTTTACTTGAAGTCAAGAGTCAAGTCCATCCTAAGAGCACATTTAAAAAACTGTTGATAAATAGACTGGTCTCTTGTTGACATCACATATTCGCTCAAACATAAAGTTTGTGTATTTATTTTTAGAATTGTTTATTATTACAGATCTTAAACTATCAAAGCTTCATATATCCTGTTTAACATTAATTTATCTTATATCCACCTTTCTACAATACTTCCTCCCTCCTCCATCCTCCATCACTCCATCCTCCATCCTCCCTCCTCCATCCTCCATCCTCCATCCTCCATCACTCCATCACTCCAAAAGTGTAATGTTACGAAACTACTCTAGCAAAATATTGGTAACACAGGTTTGTTTAAAAAAAAACATATTAATTAATGAAAATTGCATATATGTATTGATTTTTAAATTAATATATTACTGTGTTAAAATAGTGTTGCTACTGATAAGATTGATAGCTAAATTATTTATTAATCAAGTTAGTTAAATAAAACCTACAAACTCTTTATTAAAGCTTCTATTCAAACTGAAAAATTCACGATTCTTATTAATGAACTAACTCTTTTATCCCGACATTCGCGGTGAAGTGGATTAAACGTAGACATCGTCTGGTACAATTTGACCTCGAAGGGCAGGCCGGGTATTCCTCCCCCCATCTTCAAACAACTCTGGATACATGTTAAATATTATAAATAATATACAATGTGATGAGGCATTAGTGGTTATGTTTAAAGTCAGCTCAGCTGAACAATGTGCTTAATATAATGTTGTATTTTATTTTAACCAGTTTATACGCGTACACTGATTACGCTAGTGGACGAGGCAGGTGTTTAGAATGTTCACGCTGAAAGTCAGAATAAGACGTAATAATATCCGATACCTTTTTCCAAAATGTCTCTCTCGATTTCCCCAATAAGTACCATCTCGTTTAAATGTTTTATTCCCCCACTTTGAGGACATCAAACATTTCCTCTCCCCTCACCCCGCATAGTGTCCGAGTGACTTTCTCACATGACACGCTCAACATATCTCCGGGGAAATCTACAAAGGGTTGAGAACTTTCATTTTGTTAGCTTTGTGACACTGTTCTCTTGCGTTACGACGGACCCGTTCGTGTTAACATTTTACTTGCTCCGCTGCAGAATTAATCTTACGACCGGTGAGTGGCGGTGTTGTTTTGTATTCGTTCTCTGAGCGGAACGTTACAGCACTTAGGTTCGTTTAGTTACAAGAATATTTCATCCGCCTTCAGATGGGAGATTGAAGTTATCCTGTAAAGATATATTATAGATATTTAAAATCCATTTATATTATTATTATTATTATTAGCACCGCGTCTTACTACCCGTTCAGGTTATACGCACTTACGCTAATGTGTAATGGTAGGGTGATTGTGAGATGAAATGGAGGACCTACAGTTTAACGTGGAATCCGAACCACGGTGGAGGCCTGGCATTCCCCACATTCACAAGATGTCTTGTCAGAGGTGAAGGAAGGGTTTGGTAATCAGATAAATCTGTGCCGGGACCGAGGATTGAACCCCGG
>CABEEJ010005650.1:0-14152 GCA_901482245.1 Timema douglasi | reverse complement strand
CCCCCTCCCACTGTTTGTAGTGATCTAACAATCATCAAGACATTGACGGGGAAAGTTCTGGCTACCCTCAGTCTCTACAGGAATTCAGAGAGAGAGAGGACATGTTTTATTGAGATGAGGAGAACTCACCCCTTTCTGAGGCGATATTTCTTGTGGCTCGTGGAGGCAAGGGTGACTTAGCGCCTCGCACCCACGAGTCTACACTTCAACTCACATGATGGAACTAGGAAATAAGTTTTAATATCTATGGGTACTATTATTATTATTATTATTATCATTATTAACTAAATCAGTTAAGTGTTGAACTAATTATCTATTGTCTGGCTGATAATTATATGGGGATAATTCACCAATAAACTGTATAAAAAGTCTAAAACAAAGAACAATTAAAATGTATAAAACAAATAGATTTTTAATACAACATTTTCTAAAATCCTTAAATACTTAGAGTTTTGAGGATTCTACAATTCTAAGGTTTTATCTCTAGTATATAGGCCTACTTTATAATAATATAACCAGAGGTCCTAGTCGATGTACCGGTACTTTTACCAAGGTGGAGTTACTAACTCGACATAATCTAGAACGTCATTCGACATCAAAAAAGGACCATGATTCATAAATGAGCATAAAGATTTCAAAGTTAATACTGATATTTTTTGGCTACGAGAAACACTTTCAAGACAAATAACCCCATAGAAAATACTAAGGTACCATCAACCAAAACAAGATCAATAAAATAATTAGTAGGAACCAATCTTTATATATATATATACTCATGTGTTCTAATAAAGTTTGTAATATTATTTTCAATAATCACTTATCATCCTATTTGTGTCCAGCTGGTACTAACGTAGTGGTTTCAAACTTCCACAGATCAACAAAAACAATATCACAGCAAAAACTGTGCACAGAACGAGTTCGAAACGTATTTCAATATTTTAGTACGGTCTGCTTGGTCTGTCAGGCACGAGAGGGAATAGTTTCAGCTTTCTCCTATCTGCGCCACAAGTATCTGCTTGTGAGAGATGACGTACTAAATTCAGAAACGAAAGGTCAATAACCATGTCGAGTATGACGGAGTGATTTCAATCAGAGCATTCGACATGTAATCAGTGTATGTTGACATTTAACAATTTGTGTTGTGGAGACGAAACCATAATTGAAAATACATTCTTAGTGCCAGTAACCTAAAATATCCGCTATAGAACAGAATGTTTTGAAAATCAGTCAATTGTAGTTAGTATTTTATTCAACCCTGACTCGACTGCTATCCCCAGTTGACGTTAGAAAGCACCGCAAGCCAACAACGTGAGTGGTGTGTTTTGATGTCATGTGACAATCAAGTTTTACATTTTCACTTGTTTTTAAACAAGAGTATGCACGAGAACAAACACATCTTACTTAGCTCACCTATCACACACATTTGAACATGTCTGTGTGTGTCAAACAGCTGTCCCCCTGTCAGGATGTCAACGTGGAAATACCACGCTCCGATAGAGTTCAACAAGTTGCTCTGTAAACCTCACTATTGTCCACTCTGCGCACGAATACTCAGAGAGGAGGTTTCCTTTATACACGTGGGTTGTTTATATTTCAACCATTCTCATTTACATTCATTGGCTCGATATGGCTTCCAAGGGCGATTCTTTAAAATAAATATGAAAACAGTTTGCATGTAAACGCTGAGATGAATATTCATACTGACATTCTTAGGACCATCCCTAACAGAATGTAAATCTCTGTTCTTTCATATTTGGCAAATAATTTCATGCATATAAGTGGGTATTGATATCGGTGTCTGATAAACATAATATCTGAAGCCTTTTCATGCGGGAGTAGGAAACTAAGTTACAGCTCCAAACATCTACAGGTAATGTTTACTCGAAGTTAACAGGTCCTGTATATCCTCTCTTTACTATAAATACACATAAATTCTGCAAATATGTATTTTATAATGTAATGAAATAATAATTATTATTGTTGAACTCCTACGTACATCCATTTTGTGCCATATTGAGCCTCTTTTTTAAACATGATTTGGGTTAAAAGTATAAGTAAGATGTAAAATGTTACTATTTGTTTTGAGTGAGGGTCCAATCTTTGTGGCAAGTCTAAATGTTCTAGGAACCTCAAAAATACCCAACAAATCTGGTAATAAATGTGGACCATTTATCATTGAAGATACAACTTTTCCAAACAATTTACGTCATACAACCTATGAATAAAGAACACAATGAATGTAAAAACTACATTCTCTGCCTTAAAAATAGATTGACACGTTGAGTGATAGCAACCTCGACATCTCCACGAGCCATCTCTGAAGAGCCATCTCCACGAGCCATCTCTGAGAGCCTCCCCTTACGTCCACTCCCTCTTCTACAGTAGCCCCATGACTTCTTTGGTGCTGACTGACAGCTAGCAGCTGATTTCTGACAGTCAACATTTAGGTATATACCTAAATTTTGACTGTCAGTAATGACAGCTACTAAACACATGTTTTTGAAGATCATATGGTTCGGCTTAGGGATACATAATTTGGTCTGGTAACTTTTCAAAGCTGTCAGTCAGCACCAAAGAAGTCATGGGGCTACTGTATCTGTGAAACTGGACAAAAAGCTTCGATCCTTTGATCTCTAACGAGTGCAGAGCTAAGGGGAGAGGGGGGAAGGTGTTTCGGAGGATTTGAGGAAGCTCCAGGAAGAAAGTCAACACAGAGAGGACGGATCATGGCGAAGGAAGTGGAGGATGTCGCGAAGGAAGTGATTTTCTTCCGGAGTGTCGGGAATGAGAGTGAGAGAGATGGAACTAGAATGTTAGATTCTGTAGCCAGATAACCTAATGGTTGGAAGTGTCAAAGGGGAATCAGATTATATTGGTAAGGTAATGTGGAGGTAGTTCTTTCCTGACACTTATTTAATAGTGCTATGTAATCAGCCAATTTTATCAGGTAAAATATTTGGACAGTACGACTTACTTTAATATTTACACATAGAATATAAAGAGTCCTACAATTGTAAACAAAATGTTCAAAGTACATATTTTAAAGCGATGTAGGTTCACACGATACAGGTAAATATTTTCTCAGGTGGCTTGGACATTCCTCTAGTGTCTGAACTATGTTCAGCTCTATCACTTAAACCATACGAATAATACGGATAATAAATAATATTTTATTTTAACTAGTGAAGCAAAGGTAGAGATTATGTTAATTCGAAAACTATTTTGACGTGTTTTTATATAAATCTACCTCGTTTATAGTATCTACTGGGGTCCTCATGGGGTCTGGGATATAAAAGTTTATGTTCTGGAGAATGCGTGTATTGTGACTCTCCCCATTGGCCCCTTACTACCCACACCAGTGGCTCATGTAATATATGACGAAAAAGTCAGGGTTCAAATTCCTGCAGGGTGTAGTAAGAATGTTTTTCCTAAAGGTTTTATCATTTTCCCTTCATCTGATTAAGGGTACATTTCTTATAATGAATTCATGCCAGAACGACTGATTGTTTTAAACTTAATGGCTTACCATTCTTTCTACACTCAAATGCTGGTACAAATCCTATATATCCTATCTTATATATCATTACACACATTTGTTATTAAAATGAGTAAACCTTGGATGGGTAAAATCAAGCGGTGGAAAAATTCCTGGGTTCAAATTTTGATAATATCTAAGTCCTTATCAAAATTCTTCCCCCATTTCTAATATTTAATTAATTATTTAACGTTGTTAATTTATTTTTATTTTCAGCAAATGGCAACTTATCTTGTATAATTATGTTATTACCATCACAATTTATATTTTATGTAATCGCTATCTTGAGACTGTTATAGACACAAGAAAACATTTGAATATATTTGGAACTCAATATCGATTGTGTTTCATACTCTCCCCCCATTTTACTGCGAAACCTTCTTTCCTTCGTGAAGATCCAGTTTATATATTTTACGACTTCTCGCTTGCTTGGTTTCTTAAAATGTTCTTGCCCCCCTCCCCCCTCTTGGTTCCCAAGAAATGTGCGCGAAACCATTCGGGATGCAAATTTCCCCCCCTCCCTAGTTTAACAAGGTAGCTGTAATACGCCACGCTTAAAGAGGTCTAACCGAGGAAAAACGTTTCTGATATATGGCCGCACTATACTAATATAACCTTTTTAAAAAAAACACTGGCATAAAAATAATTTATATTACACATTTACGCGTCGGTAAGGTATGCTTCTGACGGCCGTAAACTTGCCAGTGAGGCACAGTAGAGTCGTAAAGTGCATCTCCTCGGCTTATTTGGAGTGTTGGGTAATGTGTTCCTAGACGGTGTAGTGTTGTATTGATTTCAATAAACCCCGACAACTCTTTCAGTCGGACGTCGAACAGTGCCATTCTTAAAGAGGTAGAACGAGGGAGATGACCTTGACGATATTCACCCACATTCGCCTGGGAAGAGGGTAAGATACCACGACCATAACCAAATGTTAACAACCATCCAAAACTCCTCCACCACAAACTTTCCGGTGCAGTCCAGATAAAATGTAAATATGATGCTTTTTACCTGGGGTTAGCCCGGAGGTTTTAATAAATGGACAATTCTAATACTAAACATCCTTCGTAGGTCAAATGCTTATCACGCTTGTTCTAGTAAATATTTAAGTTTAAAACTTATATTGGAAACTACAGTATAATCAAAGATAGGAATTTATAATAATATATACGTGTTAAACGTTACATTTGACAACCTTTCAATTGAAACTTGCATTTTCTAATTTAATTACAAATATGTCAAATTGAAATTGATGAAAAGGATATTAAATAAAATACAAATAAAACAATAGATGTGATGGAAGGATCTTGAATGGCCCCAGAAGGACCACGGACAATTGTTTGGAAGCCTCCACTTTAGAACTTTACCAAAATAACAATTACCTTTATAAACGAGAATAAAATATTGGACAGTGAATAGCGAGTTAAGGTTCATAAGATGCAGGGCACGATAAAATAACCAGGACAATTTGTCTAAACATTCGAATTAATGGGCACACAATCTAAGGCGTTGGTTATTCTGGTCTGAATTGCTGGTCATAGACAGAGCTGCTCAGTGATCCTCCAGAGATGTTCAGTGACCCTCCAGATCTATTCAGTGACCCTCCAGATCTATTCAGTGACCTTCCAGAGCTGTTCAGTGACCCTCCAGAGCTGTTCAGTGACCCTCCAGAGATGTCCAGTGATCCTCCAGAGATGTTCAGTGACCCTCCAGATCTATTCAGCGATCCTCCAGAGTTGTCTAGTGACCCTCCAGAGCTGTTCAGTGACCCTCCAGAGCTGTTCAGTGATCCTCCAGAGCTGTCCAGTGACCCTCCAGAGCTGTTCAGCGATCCTCCAGAGTTGTCTAGTGACCCTCCAGAGCTGTTCAGTGACCCTCCAGAGCTGTCCAGTGACCCTCCAGAGCTGTTCAATGACCCTCCAGAGCTGTTCAGTGACCCTCTTGAGATGTTCAGTGACCCTCTTGAGATGTTCAGTGGCCCTCCAGAGCTGTTCAGTGACCCTCCAGAGTTGTTCAGTGACCCTCCTGAGCTGTTCAGCGACCCTCCAGAGTTGTTCAGTGACCCTCCAGAGCTGTTCAGTGACCCTCCAGAGTTGTTCAGTGACCCTCCAGAGTTGTTCAGTGACCCTCCAGAGATGTTCAGTGACCCTCTTGAGATGTTCAGTGGCCCTCCAGAGTTGTTCAGTGACCCTCCAGAGTTGTTCAGTGACCCTCCAGAGCTGTTCAGTGACCCTCCAGAGCAGTTCAGTGACCCTCCAGAGCTGTTCAGTGACCCTCCAGAGTTGTTCAGTGACCCTCCAGAGTTGTTCATTGACCCTCCAGAGCTGTTCAGTGACCCTCCAGAGATGTTCAGTGACCCTCCAGAGCTGTTCAGTGACCCTCCAGAGCTGTCCAGTGACCCTCCAGAGCTGTTCAGTGACCCTCCAGAGTTGTTCAGTGACCCTCCAGAGTTGTTCAATGACCCTCCAGAGATGTTCAGTGACCCTCCAGAGCTGTTCAGTGACCCTCCAGAGTTGTCCAGTGACCCTCCAGAGCTGTCCAGTGACCCTCCAGAGTTGTCCAGTGACCCTCCAGAGTTGTTCAGTGACCCTCCAGAGTTGTTCAGTGACCCTCCAGAGTTGTTCAGTGACCCTCCAGAGCTGTTCAGTGACCCTCCAGAGTTGTTCAGTGACCCTCCAGAGCTGTTCAGTGACCCCGAGGTCACCCCGTGGTCTACTCTTGCTGTGGGTGTCGAGATAAAAGCTTGTAGGCCTATGACTCCTGCTGATATTATGATCCCCTCATCCTTTCCGCTGATTACGGCTCCAAAACTTAATGTGACACGTCTGTCCATAAACCCGGTACTCCTGGCCTCTCCCTCCTCCAATCTCCTTCCCCAACCTGAGGAGATGCCAACCAATGAGGGTGACAAAGGTTCATGGAGGTCGCTCTTAAGGTGCAATCAATATATAAACTATGGTACAATCAAAATATAAACTATGGTACAGACAATATATAAACTATGGTACAGTCAATATATAAACTACGGTACAGTCTCTATATAAACTATGGTACAATCAATATATAAACTATGGTATATAAACTATGGTGCAGTCAATATATAAACTATGGTACAGTCAATATATAAACTATGGTACAGTCAATATATAAACTACGGTACAGTCAATATATAAACTACGGTACAGTCTCTATATAAACTACGGTACAATCAATATATAAACTATGGTACAGTCAATATATAAACTATGGTACAGTCAATATATAAACTACGGTACAGTCAATATATAAACTATGGTGCAGTCAATATATAAACTATGGTACAGTCAATATATAAACTATGGTACAGTCAATATATAAACTACGGTACACACACAATTGAGTACTGGTATTATTAATGGAGATAAAAATAAAGACATTGATTGTTTGGGCAATAATATAGTCCGTTCACGGTAAGGTTGTCCGTTCCTTACAATTTAAACGATACTAAAATATCTCTGGATTCACCCGTCTTTAGTATAATTATTACTGGTCACGTTTGTTAGCTCATTTGAAGTTGATACATTTCTAAAATTAACTAAACATAACTGCTTTCATAAAAATACGATTTTGAAGTTGTCCCAACCCGCATCATTGGTCGCATGCTTCACTCGTGTGGGACTGTATTGACAATATTGGGGAGATCCGGGTTCGAATCACGGTTGTATGTACTTAGGGAAAGGGGAGAGAGAGTGAGAGAGCATCTCCCCTCTTCTTTTTGGACAGTAAACAATGTTCGATCCCAAGTGAGAGCGATATTGACACAATATCTTTTCTTTATCAATTGCAATCGTGAAAATTGGGATTTATGTTTTTATAAAACATTAAATATATGAACTTTATTTAAGGAAAATAATGTTAGGAATATTGGACTATGCCTAGCGAGAAAACTTCCATTTTCTTTGTCCTTTGATGAGTATTTTGAAATATTCTCCAAAAAAATGAACTTAATAATTGGTATTGCAATTTAGAACAAAAGTAGCTTTCCTTATACTCACAACCATTGAGAACTCTATAAAAGAAATCAAAGTTGTTATTGCAATCATTATATATTTAGATAATATATTCATGCAGTTTCCATTAAATAGACCTGTGTAAAGTAGACCAAATAAATGGAAAACTATTTAGTTTTATATAAATATAGCTAAAAAAACTATATTCGGACATAGGAATTGAACCCCAAACCTTTGAAACTGCATGAATATAATTATTATGACAAAACAATTTTTTTAAATATAAATTACCTAAATATATAATGACTACAATAACAATTTTGATTTTTTTCTTTTTAAATTTCTCAATGGTCATGAGTATAAGGAAAGCTACTTTTGTTGCAAATATTAATACCAATTAATACAGTTCATTATTTTGGAGAATATTTCAAAACACTCATCAAAGGACAAAGAAAATGGAAGTTTTCTCGCTAGGCATAGTCCAATATTCCTAACATTATTTTCCTTAAATAAAGTTAATATATTTAATGTTTTATAAACCTTTGAAGTAGCGTGTAATTGTTCTACCAATGAATGATCCAGGATTCATCCCACACTGAGGAGTATAAGTAAACTGGTCAGCGAGACAATTTCCCTTCGAGAAAAATATCCACTGTACCAATGTGGATCAAACCCAAGACCTTTCTATTAGTAGCCTGAAGCGCTGACCAAGAGGCCAGCTACGTAGATAGCGTTGCAATAATTAGAAGGTTATGGTAAGTAGAATTACAGTCTCTGAGATTCCAACTGGCACATTGTTCCATAAAACGGGGAGAATTTTACTCTCCGATATTCCAACTGGCACATTGTTCCATAAAACAGGGAGAATTTTACTCTCCGATATTCCAACTGGCACATTGTTCCATAAAACGGGGAGAATTTTACTCTCCGATGTTCCAACTGGCACATTGTTCCATAAAACGGGGATAATTTTACTCTGATATTCCAACTGGCACATTGTTCCATAAAACAGGGAGAATTTTACTCTGATATTCCAACTGGCACAGTGTTCCATAAAACAGGGAGAATGTTACTCTCTGATATTCCAACTGGCACATTGTTCCATAAAACAGGGAGAATTTTACTCTCTGGTATTCCAACTGGCACAGTGTTCCATAAATCAGGGATATTCTGGCTATTCAACCTCCTAGAATATTATATCGTCTATTCTTTGAATAGGTTTAAGTTTTTTTAGAAAAATAAAACATATTTTGGTAGTTACACTCGGAAAACATTCTTGTTTTAAAGTAATTTGATTGTAAAGCCCCAAACAAAGTTTTATATTATCTTAATACAAGAAATTACATATCATTTTATAGTAAATGTATACTACAATTCTCACTATATAATTTACAAAGGCTTTTAGAGACTCATATCCCAAGATAAATGTTAAACAGTTAAAAGTGCTGCTGGACAAATCATAATTTTGAAAAGGAAAAAAATCGCAACTTAAATCTAGGCACATTGTAATGTATTGATTTGGACTAATCTAAATTATGTAAAAAGTCGTGGATGAAGGTAATTTTTCTTTAAAGTAATATAGGTAGAGTATCCTTTTAAGATTCATCCATGAACAAACACGCGTTTCTCAGAATGAGGTGAAAAGGACTTTACCCCTAAAATATATTTTTTTATACCTTCTTTCCTGGTAAAAGAGTAACTGCGTTGCTTCCTGTTAAAGGGAACAAGTTCATAGTATTTGGCAGAACACGCCATTTCTTTATACCAATAAGAAGCTAGCCCTCACAAAACGTGTCGCCAGGACTCTGTCTATTGGTTAGTTTTTACTTTGTTGACCAAGGGAGAAAATGCAAGGTGTATGTCATATATAGACCATAGTGCGTATGTTTATTTACAGTACAGAATAGCAATAGCAATTGACGACGACGATGGGGAGGACGATCTCCGGGACCTTGCTCACAGTCCAACACATTATAATATAAGTCACTTCAATATCACAAGTGTGCAGTGATAAGAAACATTTAACTGAAATATGTGCAAATAATTTACTGGTGTAATATAAATAAACCGTGTGTGAAATAACAGCCAACAACATTTCTTTTTCTTTAATAATATTAATACCGATTTAATTAGTGCTCGAACACGGGGCTATAGACAGCTGATTAGACGGTATATTTTCCGTACAGTGATGATAGGCGCTCGATCACGGAGCTTTATACAACCTATATAGACATCACATCTTTTATCAGGGAATTAATCTGCGGTGAATCAATCGATACCCGAAGTAGGGTGATTGATCACATATTATTACAATTGACGCCCAAAGAGCGGCGTTTTTATTCCGTATCGTTACAATATACAATCTTTTTTTAAAACCCAAAATGGTATATTAAACTTTATATAATATCCAACTCATGTTTATTTTAACCTTTTCATGAGCTATAAAGAGTGTATATGAGTTTAAAATAGATCTTACAAACTGTAGATAACATTCATGGGGTGTTTGTATATTCTTCTAGGGAGCCTTTTCTTATTTCCGGATATCCTTGATAGTTTAAATTTAGTATGGAGGATCTCTGTGGGGAAAATCCAATATGGCGAGTAAAGAACTGTGAACTAAACGTAGATTTGAGTTCTAGGGAGATTACATTAGAAATAGACGCTGTAGAACATACTACCTTTATGACAAAAATCCCAAGTTTGAAAATATTCAATATATCGGACGTAATGGACATATTGAGTACGATTAAGATGAAAGTGTGGTTTAAATATTTCCTAAGCTAAGAGAAAAAAATAAGTTATCTGAATGGCAGAAAACTTAAACTTTCAATATTTTATGATAGTAGTAATATACTCCCCTAAATGATAATTTCCCAGCTACTGACCCCAAAAACTAGAAACCGCTACATATAAACGAAAACAAATATTATCTCAAAGGAGGTCCATTAGTATTGCTATTACATATCTAAAAGTCAACAGGAAAACTATCCTCTACATAGGAGCAACAGAAAGGTTAACATAAACATCTCCTGGGTATGTATCTCAGTGAAATGTGCTCTTTGGCAAACCATCAAGCTCATATCCTCTACATAGGAGCAACAGAAAGGTTAGCATAAACATCTCCTGGGTATGTATCTCGGTGAAATGTGCTCTTTGGCAAACCATCAAGCTCATATTTCACCGTCTATGTAACAATTTATATTGTTTCATTTATACTCCCAGTGAAATATGATTATCTTTATTCTAATATGTTTTATCTACAATGTATATTACCCCATCTCACTTATATTAAGATCGTGCTTAGATCGAGTTCATCTAAATAAATCTATCTTGAATCTAAGTTGCGTGGACTAAGCTTGCAGTTAAACGTAGGTCCAATGATAAAACAGAGCTTTAACGATGATTGATATCGATTCAGCTAAATATATACTCAACTGTAAGATCCAATCTATGATGAAAAGATTATATAATTCACTTCCCCCTGCTATTATTTCTCTTCCACTCACATACGCGATTGTGTGGGGCACGCGCGTAGTTGAATCCATTGTGCAGCGGCCGCATTGTGTGCGGAAGAATTGTAACAGCTTATTGTGTAAAAGAGTCACGTCTATAGAACGACAGTCGATACAATGCACGGTCCCCTACATATCGTACAGGAGCAGTATGGCTGCCCTTTGACCCTTTGCAGTAATCATAGGCTTATCATCATTGACTCCGAGATGTGGCCAGAATTGAAACCACTGGGGAGGATTAGGAGACTATAACATGGCCATTTGTCGATTAAACAAGATCTGGAATGGATATTAGTTGGTTTCTGATCTTGTCAGCCCACTTGTGACTTGAGCGATTAGCTAAGGAATGTGATAAGCGATCACGCGTTTATCAGAAATTGTCAGGAGCGGGACAAGTTCACCTTTTAAATGTGAAAAAAATAAAAAATCCAAATGAAGCTTGAAAGAAATTCACTTGATTTTTGTAAACATTAATCACTGCTTATTTACTTGAATTTAAATGTAAAAATGAAATATTGATCTAAGAACCAACTTCAGGATGAATTTTGTCTCAAGCTGGGTTGAAACATTATTACAAAGTTTATTTTGTACATTTTTTAAACTTTCGCTGAAACTTGAGTGAAGAAGATGAAGAAAATGGACCAGTTTATGATTTACTATACAAAGTACGATCGTTATTATCTGTTTACAAGCTTACAACTAAGAAAATAAAGGAATAAATTCTTCATACTCACAATATGAACCTAGTTTAACTGTTTAAAAAAAAATTATTGGTACTTTCTGAAACATATGCTACAAATTTAAAATAAATGGCTTTTGCAAACCTAGATTTATAATACGAGTATAGATAATTAATCAGCTGTATTGTAAGTAAATAAAAAACAACCTTATTTTCTGAATTGTGCTCATTTGTAAGACTTTAGTAACATATCCAGCGAGCATTTTGAAAGTAATATTCCAAAAAGGCCACATATACAATTAATGTAAGCTTATAAACAAAGTTTACAAAGTATAATGGAGTAAATCTTAATTCATTGTTACTAACAAATCTTTTTTCCCCTTTAATTATTTTTTTTGTCTCTTTACAACCAAGGTACCAAACTTTTTTTATATAAAAAATAATTATTTTTTTCATCATCCCTAAACTAACCACGTTAAAAGGAGAGGTCTAAGACTACAACAATAGGCTATGACTTAACAATGGAAAATCTCCAGTATAAAAAAAAGCCTAATGTTGAGCTTTTGTTATTCTCCTTTTCTTGAGCTTAGACTGCAAATTGAATTCGAGGAATAGACGGGAATAACAATTCGAGAGGTATAAAATGAAATATCGTATAGTACAGTACATGTTTATCGCCCACAAAATGTGGGGACATGTTAAGAAATACAATCGGTGACAGCACAATGGTTTGTTTAGAAAGTTTTACTGTGAATATTCCGTAGTTATGATCTCTAGTGTTAAATATGAGAGGTTTATAATTTGGATTGTATTAAGATTAATTTTATCTACAATAAAAACCATTACCAAATGCTAAGATAACAATTTACTAAATTAATTAAAATCCATCAAAGCAATGAATTGACTCTGGGTTCTGGTTTTGATTTTGACCAATCACTATGCTGGCCTGAAATACTCTTAAACATGATAATATCCCTAGAATTATGAGTTATTCTAAGAACCCATCCCCAGTGAGCCATGAGTGATGCATGTCTCGGATAATGTAATGGACGTTGTCTTAGGTCAGTTTTGTTGAATGAGTATTAGATTACTAACAAGATCTCTCGTTCTGTATTTATAAAGAAGTGTAAATATTCGATATTAGCCTTCAACCCAGCGTGAAGAGCTCACACGTGTGAGGACCTCCCATACCACTTTATATCAACCTACCAGGTACTGTTGTGTGACCTCCCATACCACTTTATATCAACCTACCAGGTACTGTTGTGTGACCTCCCATAACACTTTATATCAACCTACCAGGTCCTTGTTGTGTGACCTCCCATACCACTTTATATCAACCTACCAGGTACTGTTGTGTGACCTCTCATACCACTTTATATCAACCTACCAGTGAGTATATTGATAATTGACTTACGCGTCACTTACGTAGACAGCTTGGAGAACACTAATGAATTTACGAAAACTTTCATTTGTTTTTTCAACTTGAAGAACTTTACACAATCAAATGTATAACTATTATGTTTGATTGTCACTTTGGGCTGTAAGAGCCAGTATTGTTACTCCTCGTCAAGGTAAAAATATATCTATAAGTAATGTATTGAAAACCCTGATTTTAATTTGTAAGAAGGTGTTATCATGTACTGCATCTCGTGTTCACGGCTCGGCACCCCACACATATATAAATACTGTTTCTGGTCCGTGCTTTCATTCATACATACATTCTTAACACTGCTTCTGTTCATACGCATATAAATTAACTACTTAGTCAACACTAAGCGATAATTGAACCTAATGAGTAGCTTAAAATTTGAATTTGAATATCCATTTTTACTGTCAATAATGAAAAGTATTATATTTTATATACTAATTTTGTTATATTGAGCATAATAGATTATTAAATGTATATTTGTCATGAATCCACGTTATTATTGTGTATAGGTACACCAATGTGTGCAATAAGTTGGAAACGAATTGGAGATCATATAAAATAATGTTGTAGTAAAAATAAAAGTTCAGTTCATGTTAAACATTAATCATTCTGTGGATTTCGTCATTAATTTATTAAAACAATGTAGTGATGAAGTGAACAGAAATGATGTGTTAATGGCCCCAAATCAAAGGTAATGAATGGTCAATGTATTTTGACAGGGAAGGACATTAATAGATATTTCTAGCATGGACACGAACAACCGAGTAATATTTCCACTTCTATTGGATTCAGCCTTTTATCGTAGTCTCTCCCTACAGCTTATACGTATTTCAATTTCATTTTTATGTTTAGATTAAACTTATATTAATTAATGTATCGGAATATACATATATATGAAGTTGATGGAGAATTATTCTACTTCTAGTCAAATCAAGACCCTCGTCTTCTGGGAGACAGGATGGTTAAAACAGAGGAGGATCACCCAGCAGAGATTGACCCCCCCCC
>CABEEJ010005649.1:35857-47654 GCA_901482245.1 Timema douglasi | reverse complement strand
TCATACCCATCCCGATACCCATACCTATCCCCATACCCTTTATACCACCCAAAAACGACAAAGTGCCCTCCGAGACTCCAAAGGAGCCTCCCACGGGCCAGGCGACAGTGGCCCCACACCCCGAGACAAGGGAAGAGACCAGACCCAAGCCGACCAATGAGAGGCCAGTACGGAAGAGGAAGAAGTTGGATGTCGCGACTAAAGAAGAAAGTGTTAAAAGGAAGTATGTTCCTGTGTGAGATGTGTCATACAAGTGTGAGATGAACCGTGAGATGTGTCATACGAGTGTGAGATGAACCGTGAGATGTGTCATACAAGTGTGAGATGTAACCTACAATGGACAGTTGGCTCTGTGCTGTTTATCTATCGACTGAGTCTGTTGGTCGAGCTCTTTGAGCCTGTACAAATTCTCCATTTAGTCTGCGTCTTCTTATAATTGAACATTCTGTAATGAAAATGTTCTAAATCATATAATAAATAAAATAAATTACATAAATACGTGAAACAAAATTGCGAATCTGAATTTTTTTTTATATTGAAATTAAATTTGGTCAAATCCAAAATTTGCAATAGCATTCGATATTTTGAGTCCGATCCAGATAATTTGTACGAAAACGGTGGAAAGTTATGCATGGTAGGTGATAGGATGAAGGTTGAATTTAGATAAAGTGTACCAGCATGTGTGAGGGAGTGTGGAAAAGAAATTAGTAAAAAAACCCATCATAAGTACATCTGACCAAGATTTGAAACCCGACCTCCCAGTCCTTTCTATTGCGAGAGCGACTTAAGACGGTTCAACCGCCAGACCGGACAATAAACAAATACATATTTTCTCTTAATTTCTTACCACTCTGACAGTTACACAAAACACAAACTGTCAATTATTTTTGTGTACTTTTGTGTTTTTCTGTTTTACTATGAAAAAATGATGAAAAATCATATGTTGCTGTGAAAGTGATCACAAAATGGAATTGTGAATAAATGACTCTTTTTTTTTTATATAAAGATCTAACACAATCCTCCTCCTTTCTTTATCACTTACATTACTTTACAGTGTTGTCATATTTTCATACATACACTAATTCACAAGGCAATTATTTGTTTTTATATCCAAATATTTATATTTGAAATTTCAAATCATAATTAGATAAATTTTGGTTAAGATTTTAATTATAAAAATGTCAAAAGCTATTTCCAGGCTTAATGTTTTTTTTACTAATATCAATGAAAGGAGAATATTGTATTGTATAGTATAATCTTGCAACTTGTTAAATTGTTTGAAAACTATACATTTCAAACTGTGATACTCATGTAATTTATACTTGCTAGAAACCAAATGTAACCATAAAACTATTGAAACACTTATCTGTGTGTTTTATTTGAACCAAGCGACTTGTCATCATCACCAAATGTGGTCGAGTACAACCTCAGGTCGTCTTGGTTTTATTTCCGTTGTATTTGTATACAAACTCATTTCGCTGTGCAATTAGTGAACATGCAGATTAAGGTGTGAATTTAGTCTGGTCTGGTATATACCTACCCGTTCAGGATACACTTATGTGTACTAATTACTCTAATATGTTAGAGATGAGGAAGTGTAACTGCATTTGCATCAAGAGAGATCGGAAAACCACCTTCAGTACACCCAACCGGGATTCAAACCCCAACTTGGCTGTCGTCGGCAGTCTAGTCTATTGCGAGAGTGACGTGTTAGGCCATTATACCCTTGAAGCAGGTGATCTAGTCTAAGACTTTCATTGGTCAGAAGGGTAAGGTTATAAATCCCAGCTGTATCTGTTTAAGTGATTTTGCCTATATTGTTCTACTGTGGGTACATTTACTTTAAAACTGTACCTTCCTCATCTATAGTACATCAGCGTAAATATATGTAATAATATTTAGCGCCGCGTCTTACTACCTGTTCGGGTTATACGCTTTAAGTACTAATTACTCTAATGGATTAGGAATTGGTAAGGTTGAATTAGAGGAAGTGAACCCGCATTTGCGTGGAGGGAGAGTGGAAAACCATTTATGAAAAACCACCCTCAGTTCACCCAACCAAGATTCGAACCTCGATCTCCCCGTCCTCAGCAGTTGAGCTCAACACGACAAGCGCGTTAGCCAACTACGCCACAGATGCGGGTAAATATATGTAGAACTATGACAAGTAGTAAATATGAAATTAGTGGTGTGTGAGTAGGAATCATTTCTAGTCAAGTACGCCAGTCACAAAACATCCGAGATAGAAAGGAATGTTATCAAAACTGACCCGAGTACTACAGACTAAGCCAGCTGCGCCCGGACCCAGCGAAGACACAAATATGCTTATTCCCCCTCAATAACACATGACTGCTCCAACGCCTAAATACAGTCTACCTCGGGAGTTACATTATACCACACTCTGACATACAGAAGACACACAAAAAACAAAGTCAATACCAGGGAGGGTATCCTTCATAAACCGCCAAGTAGGCGTCGGGAAGCCAACCGTAATGTCCTGCGCTATTCAGCACATGTTCACAAACTAGACCCTGTCTTGGAACGACGATACACGCAGATTATTAACCGACTGTTTGAAACCTATCAACCTCGACCAACTATGCATGCTACCCAGAACTGCCACACCACAAATAAGGCGGGAAGAACTATCTACAGCTGAACAAAGTAAGTGATCCCTTTACACTGGACACCCCCTTTACCGACACAAACCACTACTGGATGGACTTGAATCAAGATGAAACTTTAGAAAGTTTGTTTTCTTCCTGGAACCGAGGTTTCTTGTCTAAAAGCCTGTTTATTTTCAGGCAAAGACCTCCCAAAAAAAACCCCACCAGTTTCATCTGCATTGTACAGTCGAGATAACACGTTTCATTTATAACTCGATTCAACTTTTCCCTGAATGGCCGCACAATACCAAAATCAGCACTCAATGATTCATCGCAATTTTTTTCGATTTGTGATGTTGTGTGTCTTACGAAAACGCCACAAACAATCAACCACTGCTCGATGTAAGTCCCGATTCATTCAAATGTTTAGCTAGCCTGAATTTCAACACCCCGTACACCGACACCACTTGTTCTCTGTTGCACGTACCATTTATAGATTGCGTCTTCTAATTCTTTCTCTTTTGGTAATTTCACGTGTTACATCATATTTTAAAGAAAACAGTTTCACTTTTCCCTTAAGTTTTTTTTTATGTCACAAAGTTTTGTTTTTCAATTGAAAATTTCCTGCAAATATTAGCCATTGATACCCCACTTTCTATTCTTTCAATAATCTTTAGTTTGGTATTTAAACTAAGAGAGGTTCTTTTCTTTGGTGGAGCCATTTTAAACACATGTTAAGTAAATATATGGAAATAAATACGTCTCAAAGTACTGTACACGAAACAAGCCTAATGATCCAGGAATGACTACGAAACTAAGCTGCAGAACAATTTAATGTTATGACTCACAACATCTTGTGAATGTGGGGAATGCCAGGCCTCCACCATGGTTCGTGATTCCACGTTAAACTGTAGGTCCTCCATTTCATCTCACAATCACCCTACCATAACACATCAGCGTAAGTGCGTATAACCCGAACGTTAATAGTAAGACGTGGTGATGATAATAATAATAATAATAATAATAATAATAATAATAATAATAATAATAATAAGACTCGCACATTTCTGAAACCAGATGAAACTGGTTTTGAGTCGTGTGCACCGGGTAGCGACCATTAGACGCGCGAGCCATGCCCTTCCCCTTTCACAACCCCCGGATTTTACGAAATTGTCGAGCAATGCCCGTAAAATCGCAAATAACACAAGCTGTTTGTTAAATCCAAAGTTCATAGCATCGAGGGTTTAACTTTGCTAACATTTAAAAATTACCACGACTTCATCAGAAATTCGGTCCAACACTAGAATGACGCTTTAGACCATGTGATCACTGAAGCAGCTCATCCTATTTCTGTTGTATGGTAAAATAGCCTGTAAAAATGAAGATGTAAATTTTAATGAGCCACAGGTCGAGAATACAAAGACGTTAGTGATAAAGGTAAAAAAAAACTAAAAAAAAAAATTATGGACTTAGTAATGTTATACTTTAATGTTGTTAATTACAAAAACATTTTCTCACCAATTTTTTTTTAAGTATAGCAGTAGTGAGATTACAAAAAAATAAAAACTACACAAACACATAAAATGTATTTCCACACACAAAGTGACACAAAATGATAGGTGAGAAGTATTCTATGTTAAATATACGCGATCTTGGGTTAAAATACAGTGTTTATTAGTGGTGTACGGAGCCCAATTATTTGAATCACCAAAAGAAGCTGAATTGAAGTTTGAATGGGGTTTTTTTTTGCGTAAATATTCAATATATTTTGGCCTAAACTAAAAAAAAAAGTTATTATTTGTACCAACATGTTATTCAATAATTGAAGACTTTGGTCAATTTAATATTAATTGCTAATATTTTTAATGGCGAAGGTGGAATTATTTTAATTTTTTTGAAGCAAAAGTCGAAGCTGACCAATATTTGATGTTTTCAAAGCTTCGCACACTTCCTAGAAGATTGGTTCGTTTTCACGGAAATCAAAGTGACTTAATCGTCGTCGTTGGGTCCTGGCGGCCTAACTTTTGGTCCTCCGGCGCGTTTGGCCATTATTATTTGGTCAACTTTGAGGATCGTGCATGCTGCGCTCGTTGCGTACTTCAGGCCCCACATCTTGGTAATGTACAAGTCCAGGATACCGGCGTTGCTAACATCCTTGACGACCGCAGCTTCAGCCTGACAACACGACAAGAATAAACACTTTCAACTAGGGGGTCTGCGAGCTCTGGTTTTTTCCATTTGTATCGAACACATAGTATTTAAAAAAACTGTCGAATTTAAGTATATCCATTTTAAAATATTGAGATTATAGGTTTGTTTATTTTAAAAGTTGAATAATATATATAAAATTTCACCAGTCAAAACAAACATAAAATTTAAATATCACATCTTTAAAGTTTGAGGTTTTGAAAATATTTGAAAACAAGTTTAAAAATAATAGAAATATTGATTTTTAAATTAAAAATAATCATTTTTAAAAAAATATATAAAAATAAAACTCTACTAAAATTTAATAACAAAAAATAAAATTAAATGGTTTCAAAGATCATGCCTTTAAAGACAATGAAATCACAAACATTTATAGGAAAAAGAGTTTATAAAATTTACATTTTAATGAGCTAAAATGCTTCCATTATTTTATTTACCCTGTAAGAATAACAAACACTGAAACAACCACGGTACCTACATGTCGAAGCCCACACTGAAACAACCGAGGTACCTACATGTCGAAGCCCACACTGAAACAACCGAGGTACCTACATGTCGAAGCCCACACTGAAACAACCTAGATACCTCTATGTTGAAGCCGACACTGAAACAACCTAGGTACCTACATGTCGAAGCCGACACTGAAACAACCTAGGTACCTACATGTCGAAGCCCACACTGAAACAACCTAGGTACCTACATGTCGAAGCCCACATTGAAACAACCTAGGTACCTACATGTCGAAGCCCACACTGAAACAACCTAGGTACCTCTATGTCGAAGCCGACATTCTTGTTCCCCTCCTGGTGCGCAGCATATAGTTTGGAGACCACCTCGTTGCCCCGTACCCCGGAGTTCTCTGCCAGCACCTTGGGGAAACTCTCGAGGGCGGTGGCAAACTTCTTGATACTGTACTGCTCCAGTCCCGGTCTTGTGTCCCCGTAGGTGGTTATCAGACGAGCCAACTCTATCTCTGTGGCACCTGCGCCAGGCACAAACCTTCCGTCCTGAAACACGGACCGTACAGTTGGAATGTGCCAAGCTTCGAGTACTCGTCAACTGGAGCTTCGATCCGCTGTTAAAATAACATACATTTGTGATCCCTTTGAAAGTGTTGACTCCGTCGTCGATGGCCCGCTCAATGTCATCCATGTAGTTATCGGTGGAGCCCCGGATAACGACGGTGGAGATGCGGGAGTCCTTGCCCTCCAGCCTGAAGATGACAACCGAGGTGTCTCCAAGTTCGTCGATGAACACAGAGTCGGCGTATCCCAACTCCTCTTTGGTAGGAGCAGTCTGGGGAGAAATAGGGCATTACTTCAGGGCCCCTCTTACTAGGTACTTGTGTAACTACAATAATACAATACTACAATAGAGAGTGAATGTACTAAGAGCATTTCTGAGCAGCTGACTTACAACTAACTCAACTACAAACAGAGATGTCAAATCTTCAAATACTGTACCTCGTATCCGCAAAACAATATAATTCAACACCCGCCTAGGTGGCGTAGTTGGCTAACGCGCTTGTCGTGTTGAGCTCGACTGCTGAGGATGGGGAGATCGAGGTTTGAATCTCGGTCGGGTGAACTGAGGGTGGTTTTTCCTAAATGGTTTTCCACTCTCCCTCCACACAAATGCGGGTTCACTCCCTCTTATTCAACCCTCCCAATTCCTAATCCATTAGAGTAATTAGTACTTAAAGCGTATAACCCAAACGGGTAGTAAGACGCGGTGCTAAATATTATTAATATTATATAATTCAAGATTTGAAAAAAAATAAAAAAATATTTTTTTTATTTTTTGTTACTGCATTTTACTAGCTTTTCAGGTTGTACACATTTATGATCACTATTTTGATGAGGTAGGAATGATAAAGGAAGTATTTTAAAGGTAATATACCATCATGTGCATGGAAGGAGAGAGTAAAACCACCAAGTAGACCCGACCGAGGTTTGTACCCCGATATCGTCCTCGGCAGGCCAGTATGACACGACAGTGACATTTTAGAGCATTTGGCCATTGAAGTGGGTTTTTCAAATGTTGAACATAATTTATTTTGAAACTATAATGTTGCTATAATGGTATTTTAGTACAAGAAGACAGGACAAAAATGACAAGACCCCAGACCAGTAATTTATCATTCAACTGAATGTATGAATGTTATAACGAAAGCATTAAAATAAAACAAAAAAGCTAACATTTTCTTCATATTTGTATTTTTTATATCAGCTTAAGAACTAATTTAATGGGACAAAATCAAGTGATGGGAGGAAAGAAAACACAATAATTTTACCATGTTTTCCAAGTTTAGTAGATAAAATAGGAATTGAATTAGAAAACATAAGCCTGCTTAGGTGACCGCATGGTCTAAGTTGTCACTCTCACAAAAGACTAAACTGACGATGACATATCTTGGTTTGATTCTGGTCGAGTGTACTGAGGGTGTTTTTCCACTCTCCATCCATTTAAATGCGGGTACAGTTCCTCTAAATTCAGCCTTCCTCATCCACATCACATCGCAGTAATTAGTGCAGAGGTGTACAACTCAAACACTTAGAAAGATCCAGCACCCGAAACAAGCCGATAAATCCGACCAGTCTCTGATCTTAGCGACTCAACACCTCCCTCGGTTCTAACGACTAGTATCACACCTAGGATTGAACCAGGGACCTTCTCGACCTACCAGTCTGGGTAAGGTGACGGCGCCGACAGCCTTGCACAGCCTGCGGACATCCCACTTGCTGCTGAGCTTCACGGCCATCATGTTGTACTTGTTGACGTAGTGGAGCGCCATGTCCCCAAACTTGGCGCCGGAAACTATCACGTTGGCGCCTGACGCGGCGATCGCCTTTATCTGCTCCTCCAGTTGGTTCTCCTCCCCGCGGCTGAAGTTCACGAGCTCGTCGGCCGACTTGATCAAGACCGTGCCCTGTTTGGTGACATTCGCATATTCAAATAGAGCTGCTTGAAGCTTAAAAACTTTGTTATGTACATTATAAATTAGTATTCTTATGGAAACAATATTAAATAATTGAAATGTATAAGTGTTGATAATAACTTTTATCAGTAGACACGTGCAAAATGCGGGGTTATTTTCCCCCAAAAGTGATGATATTATAAGCCGAAAGTGATATTATTTATTTAAATACAAGTCAAATTAGTATTTATTAAAAAAAAAGAAGGTTAAAATCGTCTAAATTGTTCGTTCATTTTGTGTATTTTACTATTTATTAACATATCTGGAAAAAAAAATAACAAATATAAATACTAGAGATGGGTCGAATACTATTTCTTGACTTTGAATCAAAAATTTTCTGTAAGAGGCAGCAATTATATCCTGAGTGTGAATCGTGAAAATATACCGAGTGCATAAGGGTTAGAAAAAATGCAAAAAACCTGACAGTCCCTATGAATTTCTTAAAGTCCCCTCAACTTTTCCCGTGCAACTAATTGGTACAATACTTATCCTGAGGATGTTCCGACCTACCCTAGTGTATCCTAACCTGCCTCAAGTTCTCACAACCGCCGTGCACCAACAACGTACCTTGGTCTCGGTCTGAGAGTTGTCGACGGCGCAGCTGAAGACCGCCACCTTTGCGTTGGTCTTCTTCGTGATGTCCCCTTCCACCTGTTTCTTGAACACCATCCCTTGCACCACATCGGAGCTGTACAGACCCGAGCCCTGCGCAACACCAAACAAACCAGGCCCCCCAACTCACTAAATGACTAAAGAGAATTTAAGATGCCGATTAATAAAAACCCTAAAAAATGGGATTGTTTGAATTGGACTCACCAGAATGGTACTAAACTATTAATATTGATCAAACTTACAAGAATTTTGCATACTCTAACGTTGTCCACATTGAACGTTGTCTGCTCAGGTATGATAGACACTAAAAACAAAAAAACAAAGTTACAAATTATGTCTCAATAAATCCGATATGTTATCATGACGCATGCTGCCATAATCCAGTCTAGGTTTTACTCTATTCTGCTGAAGAAGGGGACTTATGTGCCCCAGAAATTACAAAACTAAATGCGTTCTGTTGTGTTTTAACTGTGAACTTTATTATTATTATTATTAGCACCGAATCTTACTACCCGTTCAGGTTATACGCACTTACGCTAATGTGTAATGATAGGGTGATTGTGAGATGAAACGGAGGACCTACAGTTTAACGTGGAATCCGAACCACGGTGGAGGCCTGGCATTCAGATAAATCTGTGCCGGGACCGAGGATTGAACCCCGGCTGCCAGCACAGAAGTCTGACACCTTACACCCTAGACCGCCAGGTCACCAATTGTGAACTTTGAGGCCTACAATTTCCTGGCGTGTAAACCTCGCCCTTCTATCCTCCTTTCAATGTTTAATCCAATGCATCTGTTTGGTGCCATTTTCCCTTTGTTTGAATCTAAAGGGATAGAAGCTTGTGTACAGATAGTATTCTTCCCTATCACAGTTATATTAAAAAGTAGCTCGTGGTAAACCAATCGAGGAGAAACACGATTAAGAATGAAGTTATCCAAGAAAGATAGTAGAGGGAGCAAGACAGAGAGGGTATGAACATGTACAGAGAATGAAAAAGAGGAGGATGCCAAAGAGAACAACACGGACATAAAGTATCTAGGAAAAAGACGGGAGGAGACGATAATAGAAAGTGTGCATGTGAGAAAATAAGAATGGTGGAAGGATATAGGAAGACGGAGACATTTTACTAAACCGAATCAGCCAAAAGCCGGACACAGTTGATGATTATGATGACAATTATTATATAAAAAGACTCGAATATCAACACTGGAATGTACTGTAATTTAGCCAGAAGATGGTCGAACACAATAAAGGGCTCCCAGTAAGGAAAGGACTTCGAATTCTTAAGGATATTGGAGATTCAAGGGCTTGAGAGAGAAATTTACATTCAAGCACCAAATCGTATAGATATTTTTTTCTTTTTTTTCTTTTAATGTTTCAAATAAAATTTGTTTTAGAACTCAAATACTGCTTATTGGTGGTTAAGAATCAATAATAATTTAAGTATGAACATAACATCCAGACCCTAGACCAGTAAATTAACCCTTGATTGAATGTATGAATGAATGGATTATAAGAAGGAATGTTGGAATTTTGTTACTATTATTAGTAATTACTAGTATACTATTATATTTATATTTACTCTTATGTTCATAATTTTTTTCCAAGATTCATAAAATAGTGGATCGACCCACATCTAATAATAATAATATATAGCACCACGTCTTACTACCCGTTCGGGTTATACGCTTTACGTACTAATTACTCTAATGGTTTAGGAATTGGGAAGGTTGATTTAGAGGAAGTGAACCCGCATTTGCGTTGAGGAGTGGAAAACCATTTAGGAAAAACCACTCCCAATTCACCCGACCGAGATTCGAACCTCGATCTCCCCGTCCTCAGCAGTCGAGCTCAACACGACAAGCACGTTAGCCAACTACGCCACCGAGGCGGGTGACCCACGTCTAGTTCCTTGCCAATAAGACCTTACAATTTTCACAAACCTGCTTCCAAAGCATGCAAGATAAATGTCTCGGCAATCTGAGAACAGAACTTGAAGTATCACCTTGTATGAAGCAACATTTCTCTTTTAATATTACTATTAAGAAATATGCCTTTAAAAAAAGTTAGGCCAAATATTATTATGTACCGTAACACCATCCCAATAAAAATGAAAACTACTTTGTACACTTGTACAATACAATTAGCCCTTTCTTAGTAATCTAAGTCTACATGAATGTTCGTATAGAGCAGACTCTTAGCTGACGTACCGCACGCCTTAGCCACCAGTTTCGTGATGAACTCTTCATCACCGTACTGCTTGCTCATAATTGACGTCTTGATTCCCTTCTCCACGTCAGCGAGCTCTCGGTAGTTCTTGACGGTGTAACATGTCAACGAGGGGAGGATCTCAAGGGCCTTGTCAAGCGCCAACTCGTATCCTTCCACAATCTCTGATGGCGTCAAACCCTACACGCAAAATTTGAGATTTTATTAATATAATATTTGTCGGCTTTTGGGTCGGTCAGTTTCTTGGCGTTCTTGGCCACGAAAAAGGTCTATAATAAACAAAATATAAATAATAATAAAATTTAGCACCGCCTCTTACTACCTGTTCGGGTTATAGCCTACACTTTAAGTACTAATTACTCTAATGGATTAGGAATTGGGAAGGTAGAATTAGAGGAAGTGAACCCGCATTTGCGTGGAGGGAGAGTGGAAAACCATTTAGGAAAAACCACCCCCAGTTCACCCGGCCGAGATTCGAACCTCGATCTCCCCGTCCTCAGCAGTCAATTTCAACATGACAAGCGCGTTAGCCAACTACGACACCGAGGCGGGTAAAATATAAACAAATTACAACCAACCATCCTCAACAAGTCTTCGGCAGCTTCCAAGAGAGACCCGGCTAGGACGATGACAAAGTTTGTGCCGTCGCCTATTTCCTGTTCCTGCATCTGTGAGGCCAGGATCATCAACTTGGCGGCCGGATGTTCCACGTCCAGCTCGCGGATGATTGTAGCTGCATCGTTGGTCACAAACAACTTCTCGATGTGGTTGATGACCATCTTGTTCATGCCGTTGGGACCGTACGCAGTCCGCACCGTCTGGGCGAACTGTTTACATGCACTTATGTTGCGGTAGACTGCCTCGTCCAAACCGGAGAAGTACTGTCGTGGGGGGAAAAACATTTGGTTAACAAGTTCAATTGAATTAACCATTTGTATCTAATCTAGATCAAAAGAGCCGAGACCTGCTTCGGTGGCCACGTGGTCTAATATGCTACTCTTAAGTACTAATTAGTCTAATGGGTTAGGAATCGGGAAGCTTGAATATAGAATTATTATTATTATTATTAGCACCGCGTCTTACTACCCGTTCAGGTTGTACGCACTTACGCTAATGTGTAATGGTAGGGTGATTGTGAGATGAAATGGAGGACCTACAGTTTAA
>CABEEJ010005649.1:0-26760 GCA_901482245.1 Timema douglasi | reverse complement strand
CTTTTTAAATAGGTACTGGGGTTAGGTCTAGGATAATGTTCAGGTTGTCCCTTTTCACTTAGTTGAATAGAACTGTTTTGTTGTTTATCTAAATTGTATTGACTGATTGTAGTACTAATGTTTTATTTTAACTATGTCTAAATAAGTAAACTAAACTAAACTAAACCTCCACCGTGGTTCAGATTCCACGTTAAACTGTAGGTCCTCCATTTCATCTCACAATCACCCTACCATTACACATTAGCGTAAGTGTGTATAACCCGAACGGGTAGTAAGACGCGGTGCTAATAATAATAATAATAATAATAATAAAACTTTGTTTCAAAGGTCTACACAACTTTTATTTATATAATTACCCCCTTTACAGATATTTTTAATTCATTATTAAAAATTAATATTTTACCTAGTAAGTATTAAGTTCAATTTTTTTGTTATTACAAATCCCCCCTTGACATTTGTTTTCCTCGCCCACAGCCAACACGTTTCGAGTGGCTTTCAAATGTTCCGGGTTGGGTGGTAAGTAATTTCTTCAAAAGTCCCAACATTTCACAACCCTCAACTAGGAACGTATTCTGACCAGCCGAGACAAAACACTCACCAGACATTCTGATATACTTAACCTAAATGAAGAAACCATCACACAACCACAATGAATAGACCAAAAAACTATTATTTTTTTAAATGATTTTATTTACCATACACATAATTTCCTATTACATGTGCTTCTAAATTTGTAGGAAAATATTTCAGACTCAAAAACTACATCGAGTGAAGTTAACGAAAACAATCATTACATAACATAATAATTTATTTGCTACACGAGAACAAAGTGAAAATAAAAAAAGACCCAGCTTCAGTCACTAAAACAATTCAGTATCGGAAAAAGCCTCTTATTCGTTTCAGGTCGAGAACATTTCTAAATGTTCCAATTGGGTGTGCGTTCACCAATAGCACTGTTTGCAGGTTCTGTGATTTGTTCCACTCAAGTTATATTTTATTGCTAGTTAATTTCAACATAATCATAATAGATTTTGACAAAAACATATTCTTGCAATAGTGTTAAAATTATTTCATATACTAATAACATTTAGACAAATTTTTATTCAAACAATAACTTGACAAATTCAATTTTTTATGATGAGCAAATTTAAGTAAATAACGCAATAGGAACATTGATTGTACAATCAAAGGAGGACCCAAGAGTGGAGGGACAGGGAGTGGGTGACAAGCGAAGCTTCTCATTCCTCCCCCTTCCTCCCCCACCCAACCATTCCAGCTAGAAATTATTGATAATGGACTACCCCCAAAATTCCATTATTTGAAATAATCACATTAAATCTATAAGTAAGAATGTTTTGCAGGTGGTAAATTGAAACTTATGAGTCGCAATTCAATTTCCTCTCTCTTATTACCGGGTTTTAACAATATTTTTCCAGACGTAACATTTGGAGCCATTAAGAAAACTTTTAATTCGTTACTTATGAGTAACATTCAATTTCCTCTCTTATTACCGGGTTTTAACAATATTTTTCCAGACGTAACATTTGGAGCCATTAAGAAAACTTTTAATTCATTACCAAGAGATCGGTATAAAAGTTCTATTACTCTCCAGATTAAATCAATGACTCTAATATTAAAAAATAAAACCGTTATCCAACTTTTACACAACTTACAAGATAAACTTTTCTCAACTATCCTTACAGAATGGGAATATGAATGAATGGAGACTATATTCCTACAACATTTTAGTGTATGTTCTGTGCTGAGCTTAAGACCTAACAGTTGGGAAGGTCGGCTACTACAAAAAGTTTTCAACACTCACCCTTGGCCAATCTCTTTTTAACAAACATGCTACGAGTGCTACATTAGGTTAAACTTCCGCATTGCCCTACCTAAGTGTACTCCTACCTGCAGTGTCTTTTTCACAAACTTTTTATCACATTTATATATATATTCATTGCTTCAACTTTGTTTTGTAATAAAAGTACATAGCAAATGATCCCACCATTATTTTTTTTATAAACAAACAAAATTTTACTATCGCACTTATTGAGTTTGCTTTCAATATTAGATAGATTTGTGCAGCATCCCATGCCCTCTTGTACATATTACCACCATTACAACATAAAGTCATGTATATAATAGGTAGTAGGTACACTTTGCCAGGATTGGGGGCTAAAATAAAAGCTACAAATATGAACATAAACTAAATTACCTGGTTTTTATTGAATAACCCGCCTCGGTGGCGTAGTTGGCTAACGCGCTTGTCGTGTTGAGCTCGATTGCTGAGGACGGGGAGATAGAAGTTCGAATCTCGGTCGGGTGAACTGGGAGGGGGGTTTCCTAAATGGTTTTCCACTCTCCCTCCACGAAAATGCGGGTTCACTTCCTCTAATTCAACCTTCCCAATTCCTAATCCATTAGCGTAATTAGTACTTAAAGCGTATAACCTGAACGGGTAGTAAGACGCGGTGCTAAATATTATTATTATTGAAGTCATTTTAAATTGTTTTACAACTTTTGCTTACGGTTACCCGCCCCTTATTAACGGTAGTAAACTATTATATTGTGTACATCAATTTAACCTCGAGCTTAGAAATGTTACATACGACAATTCTTAGTATGCAACAATATTGATCTATACTTGAACATACCGTCACCCGAGAATGCAAGTGTTCTATCTCCAAAATTGTTAAATTTGAGATATTTGGTGTTTACGTTTATTTAGAATGCATATGATACACCTGCGTTGAAATTGAGACTATTAAATAATTACTAAAGGAGATACAAGCTTGAGTTGTCTTCTAGTAACATTGGTTTTATACACAAGGTCAAACTTCAATGCTCTTTTACACAAAAGTTAAAAATTGGACATAGAACACTTGCATTCTCGGGTGACGATACTGTATGAACCTTCTATTCATGATGCCACAGAAATGCTAGATTTCAGTTTGTGAAGAATGTTACAATATACACTCAACATGACCTCCCTTTAGCTTTCAATTGAAGATACCCTCATCCTAAACCAATGACCAATTCATAATTGTTTTAAACTAGTATGTTCATATTGATAAGGTTAATGAATTCAAATATTTAGGAACAATTTTAACTAGCAACATTCGATAAAAAAAAAGTTGCGGAATACTTATCATTCGATTAGTAAGTTAGATGTTAGCATCTCGCCTGTTGCAAGGAAATTTAAAGCTCAGAATAAACAAAGCCATAATTTTACCGGTTGTTCTCTATGAGTGCAAAACGCAGCCTCTTACCTCAAACGAAAATATATTTTGTGTTCGAAAACAGGGTGCTTGATAGACCTAAGAGAGATATTATTATTAGCACCGCGTCTTACTACCCGTTCGGGTTATACGCACTTACACTAATGTGTAATGGTAGGGTGATTGTGAGATGAAATGGAGGACCTACAGTTTAACGTGGAATCCGAACCACGGTGGAGACCTGGCATTCCCCACATTCACAAGATGTCTTGTCAGAGGTGAAGGAAGGGTTTGGTAATCAGATAAATCTTTGCCGGAACCGAGGATTGAACCCCAGCCACCAGCATAGAAGTCTGACACCTTACCCCTAGACCGCCAGGTCACCCCATAGACCTAAGAGAGATAGGGATAGGTGGCGTACTTTTACGAGTGTGGTAATGAGCTTTCGAGTTCCTGATGTCATAAGAGTAAGTATGTTCATATTGTTTTAACTCAATTGGTAAAAATAATGCAAAAATATAGGTAAGGACTAGAAATGGGCAGTCTGCTATTTTGCGAATTAAACTTTTTCTTTCAATGGACCACAGTTTCTTCATACATTTATTTCGTTGAAGGATATTAAATTCTTAATTTTGAACAAATCTATACTTAATTTAGAAAACAACTCAAAACGTAGCGCTCAAGTATAAAAGGGTACACCAAACATAAAATGAACCAACTTTAAACATACACAAAAAACAACTTGGAAACAAATTACTGAAATGTATCTAAACATCACATTGAACACCAATAATTATTAATAACAATCAAATATATAATAAATATGTACAGTATTTTCTCTTGTGACAAAAATAATTTACATAAATTATTTGCACTATTAATAATTAATAAACTAAACATCAATTACCATCATTAATAAATAGCACATACAAAATATATATTGGTGAAATAAAAGAGAAAAAAAAATCCATGACAAATTGTAATGTGAAAATTTGTGTTTGTTTTATAACGATGCTCAAAATGTAGAGATAAAATGAATTATGGAACATTAATTTTATATGCTCTATAGACTAATAACAATAATTGTTTGTTTCAAAACAATGTTCTACTAAATAGTAAAATGAATATAAAGCTAAGGTAAAATTTGTACAGTTAAGTCTAAGTTGTAAATCACCTGAAGTTTGATGTTTACAACCATTTGAAAAAAAAAAATCAAATTTAAACACTTTGAACATTTGGAATCAGGACTGTTAAGAAAAATAAAAAAGTTTTGGGCCTAAGCGCTTTAAAGAGGCAAAGTTCAACACCTATTTTTCAATTTAATAGCTTAACCTTCGTTTAGTTTGCAATTTCAAAAGCATTTTGAAGACAAAACAATTTCAATAAACCTATTATAGGCATCCGAATTGTTTTAAAAACCAATGTGCGATATATTTTTATACTTAACATTTAAAATAACAGCTTGAATATTTTGAACCGTTTCCAAGAGCGATGGCTCAGTTTTTTCCGCTCTTTCTAGAGAAGTCAGAGATCTTCTCGACTCTATCAAATACCAAGATAAGTTGTGAACATTTTCACGAACCTGACCGCATTTATAATTTGAAAGAATAAATTAATACTAAAATAATAAAGCTAGGAATTGGTCCATCAAATCATTAAGTATATATTCTGAGATATGAGGTCTCAAAAAAATGAGATTTGAAAGAAGTTTTTTATTCAAAATTTAAATTTTTCTTAGCACCACTTTGATGATTATATGTGACCTCGCCAACATTATTAAAGGATGAACGTAACCAGACCCCAGATCGGTAATTTAACCCCTTAATTAAGGTCAGAATTAAATAAAAATAAACAACCCTACCAATGTTAAGATTTTCTTATTGGTAATCAAGTTATCTTTAAATGAGATATTAAAGAAATTCGTCCCCTTTGATGTGTTTTTCTCCCCCTTCTTCTCTATTAAACAAAACACACTTTCAAACAGGAAGAAGTTTTGCTTACAAAAGATGCGTTCATAGTTGAATAACTAAGCAACTTTATTGTATTACAGTAAATAAATCCTAATATAAAAATGAGTGATTAATTTATTAGAAAAGTTAATTAAGCTCTCTGCCCCGAGTACACAAAATCAAAGCTCGAACACATTTCTACACTACTACAGGTGTGACACCATTTAACACAGGAAAAAAAAACACCTCTTAAAACATAGAAATCAGTCAAAACTTTAAATATTAGTAATTTATCGAAACACACAATACAAGTGCTATGAGAAATAAAGACTAATTAGTACAAAAAGAAATACTCAAACTAAGTTTTACCAGGGAAAAAGAAAAGTGACACTAAATTCAAAATTAACAAACACATTATACAGACCAGTACTAATAAAATAGAGTATCTACCGATACATTAAGTATAACTTTAATAAATCAGTTTCAATTAACATTACATAAATGTTAAAACAACAAAAACAGAGAATCACTATCATATGCATACATTCTAGCAAAGGTTGTAGGCCTGTACAGACGTTATAGCAAAGGTTGTAAGCCTGTACAGACGTTCTAGCAAAGGTTGTAAGTCTGTTCGGACGTTTTATCTTTTGAATATTTGATTACTAACTCAAATTGACTCCAGATAAATTACTAGGTTGTATTTTTAAATGTAAAATATAAAAATAACAAAGTCAACAACATTAAAACAAGAGATTAAATTACAGCCAGAATTTTAGTGGTAGATCTAAGTTTGTTTGTAGAGAGTGAATTTATTTAAAAGTTTGAATTGATCGAGAGCTGGTAAAGAGAGGGATGGCTTTTCACAATTAGGAGGAACACAGGTGACAGTGTTGCTTTGTGGAGATAATATTTTTTCAATCCAAATCTTAAATCTTCTTTCAAATTTAGAATACAAATTTGAATCCTCAAATCTTGAAGATAAAATTAAAAAATTAAAAAAAATATCTTCGGATTCAGATTTAAAAAAAGATAAAATTAAATGCAAATTATGTTTTTAGAATTATAATAGTTACGGCATTATTGATGAACAAACCAGAAACTAGACCATTAATTACCATTTAATATGAACCAAATCAAAATGGTGGTCACAATTATACACACATGGGGAAAAAAAAAACTTGTAACATTTCTCATGTTTTTTGGATCTTAACTGTCTCCACTATTTAAACAAAGAAGGGGAAAGTTTTATTTTTATCATCGTTAACAATACCAACAAATTATATTCCACTAAGATCCTCAAACTGTTACAATTTCCGAAATTTAGGTTTCGATACAGCTAGGCTTGTTTATCTAAACATTTCCTGACAGAAGACATGTGCAATATGTGATACATTTATATATAATCATCTAGTTATAAGTTTTATTCATGTACATATTTTAAAAATCTTTTTATTTATATACATTTTAAGTGAAAAGACAACTCTTTTCTTTACTATGTACATACATAAGTTATTATGCAAGTGGAGATAGGAGTTACCAGCACGATACGCTATTTAGCAAATATACGACATAGGTTGCATTTTACTATGAGCTCTTTTGCTTTTAAAAATATATTCAAATTGTTAAACTGAGTATATCCATGACACAACTTGTGATTGGTTGGACCAGCAAATGTACCAATGGCAGGGCGGCCCTTAGTAGACATGGGGATCTGGGCCAACTTCATTTTGAGGGGTGGGGGGTAACAGAAAATGCCCTAAAAGGTAAATACATGAAACAATTAATACTTGAAGCCTTGTTTAAAAAAAAAGATATAAGGGTCGATTTCTCCCCAACACCTGGTTAGACTCTTTTCCAACAAACATTATCTGTATAAAGCTACAAACAACACCCGTGCTAGGTTTGAGTTAATCTGTTAATGCGCCCAAAAGTTATCTTTGGACATATCCAGAACAGACAGACAAATTCGTGGAGTTAAAACGGAAAACTCACTTCCCTCGTTCAATAAATCAAACCATATGGTTTTGTTTCTACACTGACCATATTCGCTAGATTGCCTATACGAGGACCCTACTATTGTACGTGTGAAGAGGCAAACAGTCCCCCTCTCAAGGTGGTTTTCCCCCCTGTCCCTTATGAAAGTGCGGGGGCCCTGTGTGGCTGCACCGTTTATGCACCCCTAAGGGCACCCCTGGCTAAAGGAATACTTATAGCCCCACAAGTAGAACACACACACTTGAGCCAGATTTAATTTCTCTACTGAAAACTATAAAAGTGGTAGCTCGGAATATATAACTAATTTCCTTTTTGAATCATAATAGGAAAATTAATGAAGGTTTTAAAAATAAAACACACAGAGTGAACAAAGCTTTATCATGGCCCAAACATTTAGTCAAAATTAAGACATCTACTTTGACCTTAGTTTGTCGAAACAAAACTAGCAGGATATTTGAATTGAAATCGTGACCAAAAAAAATCTTTTTTTTCAGTCACTGTTTGCCTGCAAAGTTGTCTACACATCATAATGGTTACCCTCCATCCACAGTCATCCATTAATAACCATGGTCTGTCCCTCCCCACACACATCCATGTTATCAACAATACGCAGAGAGACAATACAGTACTTTAACACCAACTCCAGAAGAACAAAAACAAAAATAAATATTTAGAAATCAGTTCCACAAAATTAATCATTATTGATTCATTACTAGGGGAGTGTAAAACAAAACCGAATCAAAGTTAAAATATTTTGAATAAAATATATATTGTGTTTATGTGAATATCTTTATTCTTTAAGACAATAAATATATTTGAATGTGTTTAACATATTTTGGCCTAAGTTTGTGTACAAGTAATTTTATATCACAATTCGTAATAATTACTAATTCCAACAGTATTTGTAATTTAGATTATATTAAAAATAAACAAAAGTGAACATAAAATGTGTATTTTAGCATTCAATATGTTTACTAGCCAAGATTAGTTATTAAAGCAGCAATTTTTTCTAAAGCCAAGTCAAAAACAAAAGTTTTACCTGATTTTAATAGGAAGCCCCACTTTAAACCACTATAAAACGAAGGTCACTAAATTTGGTTTTATAGATATATGTCTTATTTGGATGATTAATTAAAATTACTATTATCATCATCACTGTGTCTTACGACCCATTTGGGTTATACGCACTTACACGGGTGTGTAATGGTAGGGTGATTGTGAGATGAAATGGAGGACCTACAGTTTTAACGTGGGATCCGAACCACGGTGGAGGCCTGGCATTCCCTACATTCACAAGTTGTGATTAATACACGTCTTGTCAGAGGTGAAGAAAGGGTTTGGCATTAATTAGAAAGTTATAAAAATCTCCCAATCATACTTAGTTATACATTATTGTATAATTTCTCTTTACGCTGTTAATTAAACGGGCTAAGAATATAAATAAATTGTAATTGTTTCCCCCGCCATTGTGGCAACAAGAGTCTCCAGTTTTAAAATAATGGGTTTCCTGTGAAAACCAAAATGTATATTTAAAGAGACGTTTAAGTGTTCAAGTGTCACACCCCCCTCCTTTGTATAAATGAAACAACATTTGAATAATCTTAAATTAAACATTCTGTTGCGTTATTGTGTCTCTTGAAGCTGTAACGTGCAACGTGACAAGATCAGCCTGTGTATCGTCTGTACCGACACATGTCTCACTGTCACGAAAACCTCTGCCTTCCTCCTCCTCCTCGAGCAGGTGAGTGTGTCATATCACATTGAGAGCAACCCCTCCCACCCCCCCTTGACGAGAGAGGAGGGAAGTTACTTGTTGCGTCATGACGGCAGGTGCTTCAGAGCGTCTATCCTGGAGACGAGATTGCAGATCTTGAGGGCTGGTCCCAGCTTCAGACCCATGTACTTCATCATCATCTCTGACGTGAGCAGCAAGAGAGCCTTGCCGTCTATCTCCTGAAACAAGCACAGCCCTCGCTACAAATACCCGATAAAACACGCCAGTTCTGTACGATTGTCCGGGAGTTGACCTTGAGATAGTTACATATGTTCGGTTCTCACTTACATGTTTCCTGAAGAGATCGGCATGCACACCCAAGGTGGGGTCCACAGAGTAGATGTGGTGGATCACATCGTCAATGGACCACTCGTTGGCGTCTGTAGACACCTTGGCGTTGCCAGAGTTCTCAGAATGAGGCGTGGTTGAGGTTGCTGCTTCAAGCTCTGCTGTAGTGCAACCACAAGCTCAGTCAGTTTAAGGTGGACAGTCAGTTTCATAAACAAAGCCACTCATAAATGAAAGATGAACCAAGGATTTACACTATAGGTGAGGGTTGGTGAAACACATCTGACCAGTGTGCCACTTGAGGGTAAAGTGAATGTCAAAACAGTAGTGTGCCGCTTGAGGGCAAAGTGAATGTCAATATAGTAGTGTGCAGCTTGAGGGCAAAGTGAATGTCAAAATAGTAGTGTGCCACTTGAGGAAAACGCGAATGTCAAAATAGTAGTGTGCCGCTTAAGGGCAAAGTGAATGTCAAAATAGTAGTGTGCGCTTGAGGGCAAAGTGAATGTCAAAATAGTAATGTGCCACTTGAGGAAAACGCGAATGTCAAAATAGTAGTGTGCCGCTTGGGAAAAACGTGAATGTCAAAATAGTAGTTTGCCGCTTGGGGAAAACGCGAATGTCAATATAGTAGTGTGCCACTTGAGAAAAACGCGGATGTCAAAATAGTAATGTGCCACTTGAGAAAAACGCGAATGTCAAAATAGTAATATGCCACTTGAGAAAAACGCGAATGTCAAAATAGTAATATGCCACTTGAGAAAAACGCGAATGTCAAAATAGTAATATGCCACTTGAGAAAAACGCGAATGTCAAAATAGTAGTGTGCCACTTGAGGTCAGAGCGAATGTCAAAATAAGTGTGCCGCTCGAGGAAAACGTGATTGTCAATAAAATAGTGTGCCACTTGAGGAAAACGCGAATGTCAATATAGTAGTGTGCCGCTTGGGAAAAACGGGAATGTCAATATAGTAGTGTGCCGCTTGGGAAAAACGCAAATGTCAATATAGTAGTGTGCCGCTTGGGAAAAACGCGAATGTCAATATAGTAGTGTGCCACTTGAGAAAAACGCGAATGTCAATATAGTAGTGTGCCACTTGAGGAAAACGCGAATGTCAAAATAGTAGTGTGCCGCTTGAGGTCAAAGCGAAAGTCAAAATAGTAGTGTGGCACTTGGGAAAAACGCGAGTGTCATTATAATAGTGTGCCACTTGAGGAAAACGCGAATGTCAATATAGTAGTGTGCCACTTGAGAAAAAAGCGAATGTCAAAATAGTAGTGTGCCACTTGAGGCAAACGCGAATGTCAAAATAATAGTGTGCCAATTGAGGAAAACGCGAATGTCAAAATAATAGTGTGCCACTTGAGGAAAACGCGAATGTCAAAATAGTAGTGTGCCACTTGAGGGCCAGCTGAACGTGGAAATGGTCCAGTGTGCCACCTATTATTTACATTTTTAGTGGGTATTTAAAAATTGAAATGTTTTGATTATCATAAAATTTAGTAAGTAACTCAAATCAAATTTAAATATTTTAATAATGCTTACATTTTAAGGGGAAAAGTTCATTAAATTATCAACAAGATGAATTAAAGTACGAGCCAAGATGATTTCTAACAGTTGACTTCAAAGAGCTCATTGTGACACGACAGCGAATAAAATGGCTGTTGAATAATTATTGACGCCTAAAACTTAATCCACGCTGGGAATTGTTTTCATGTCGACGCGCCACCCAAATAGTGTTCACGTGCCGCTGGGTGGCATACATGCCATGGATTTGCCATCCCTGCATTGGGTAAATTTAGTTCTCTAAGTTTATAAATTTCATAGTCTAACTGGCTGTTTAGTTTTAACATTATGGCTAAATCTTTTTGAGCATTTAAAAAATTCTTTGATAGTTTCTTGCTAAACTGGATAGCCCAATTAAATTTAAATTGTTAGGATTAATGAAAAAGCCGAGCAAGTTTATGGTAAAATAAAGAGTTTTACTTAGAGAGGTTGCGAGTCCTGGTTTATTAAATACGAAATGTTTAATAAAGTGTAACGGCAAAAGGACCAACAATGGACACATTGAACAGTGATCCAATTATAAATAATGTCATTTTGTTTTAGAGGGCAAAAAAAGAGGGGAGGAGTAGCTAACATACAAAGTGTGCAAATGAGAGACAGAAGATGATGCATTTTACTTAAATGACCCGGTCACAGTATATTATTATTATTATTATTATTAGCACCGCGTCTTACTACCCGTTCGGGTTATACGCACTTACGCTAATGTGTAATGGTAGGGTGATTGTGAGATGAAATGGAGGACCCACAGTTTAACGTGGAATCCGAACCACGGTGGAGGCCTGGCATTCCCCACATTCACAAGATGTCTTGTCAGAGGTGAAGGAAGGATTTGGTAATCAGATAAATCTTTGCCGAGACCGAGGATTGAACCCCGACCGCCAGCACAGAAATCTGACACCTTATCACTAGACCACCAGGTCACCTACGTCACAGTCTAGAAACAGTTGTTGTTGATGATGATGATGATGATCATAAGCCAGAACTATTTGAGAAATCAGAATTGAAAGGTCAAAAATTGTAATACCGTGATCAATTCTCGATTCTAATATTAAAGTACAGTTTGTCCTGAACACGCATGTATTGATAACACATTGAAAGCATGGACTCGGAATACCTGGTACACTTCTACGAGGCTGATGAGGGGATGAGGGCCCCGTTGGGGCTATGGCCGCGTTGGTAGGACTGGAGCGCACCTGGGAGCTAGAATCAGAACTGCCAGAAGACCACCGACGCTTTCTACTGGGTTCACCCACGGCCAACGGTGCATCTGCGGCTGCAACCAAGTCAAGACCACCCTTTCTCACTGAACATCTTATTCTTGCGGTTAGAATAGCCGAGAATTAGAGTTTGAGTCAAGTGTTTGTAGTTTTTCAAACTCAAATTAAAAATACCTAAAAAGAATACTCTACAAATCTGAGAACTCAGAATTTCCCTATTTAATCTCGTATTATATTTGGAAGAAGGTATAGGAAAGGTGGATAGAAACATATCAAAGGGGGGGGGACAAACACAATATTGCCTTTACAATTAAAAGAAGAACACAGTTCACACTTTACACTGCTGCCAATGGACAAAGAGCTAATGGATGTCTCTTAAAGAAAATTGATCGTCACCGGCCAATCCCCCGACCTAGGTTTCATTCTATCGGAACTCATCAGGGAGGAGTGTGAAACGCGCAATGCTACTTCCTAAAAGAGAAAACCAAAAAACCCAAAAGAGGAGAAAAAGGAAAATGGATTCCGATAGAATGAAACCTAGGTTGGGGGATTGGGTGGTGACGATCAATTTTCTTAAAGAGGTAGGCAGTCATTACCTCTTTGTCCAGTGACAGCAATGTAAAGTGTGAACTGTGTTCTTTTCTTTGCAAAAGCCATATTGTTTTTGTCCCTTTTATATGTTTGTATCCACCTTTCCTAAACCTTCTTCCAAATATAATACAATTACCTCATAAAGCGAAAAGAGGTTTCCCTTATTTTATCTCGAAAATTTACAAGTGTTGTGCTGGTAGGTGGGAGCCAGATCTTGTTGATAAATAAACAAACCTCTCTTAGAGGGCGTCACAGGTGTGTCCTCCTGGTAGCAAGTGGGACACCTCGTGTAGAGACGCTGATGGCTGTAGAGGCGAGGGCAGCAGCCCATCTCGTCAAACAGTATCTCGAAGAAGTCCCACATGTTGGTCTCGTTCTCGAAAGGTGGGAGTCTAATGTTTACCACCTTGTTCTCGTACGAGGCTAGACAACATTGATACAGGATTAGGAGTAGGAATGAATGTCAAACTCACCCTCTGCAATTCTGACTGTTAGCCAAATATCAACAATAAAAACAAGTGAGACAAAATTTAAGAATAGAAATTGAGAAAAACTGGAATTGTGTCCATCTTTTGGTTTAATATTTATTTAATGTAATGTTTTAAGGAAGAAGTTTAGTTGTTGTTCTTAAATATTTTTTTTTTTCATTATATTTGTAAGAAGGTACCTTCTTACAAATATAATTAAATTGCCTCATAAAGTGAAAAGAGGTTTTCTTTATTGAGATATATATATATATTTCATATTTGTTTTATTTCTTTGGCCAGGATTCAAAACCAGATAAGTTTCAAGGTGGGAGATCGACTTGGTCACAACAATGAACATTTTTAATTGATATTGAGCTAATTGGCTGCAAATTATTATTTGTTTCAGCCGTTTTGTTTTTCTTTGTTATTTTCTACATTTGCAATTTTAATATTTCGCCATGTTGTATATTTATGTATTCAGTATTCCTGTGATATAATAAAAAAACAAACTAAATAGCATTTCTTTCAAACACAACTTAACATATATCAGTTTTGACCTGTGATGTACGTGCAACTTTCTACCTCCCTGCCAGCGTTGACCTGTTATTCACCTGTGATTTATGAACAACTTTCCGTCTCCCTGAAAGTGTTGACCTGTTATTCACCTGTGATTTATGTACAACTTGTCCGTCTCCCTGCCAGTGTTGACCTGTTATTCACCTGGATGTACGTACACCCAGCCGTCTCCCTGCCAGTGTTGACCTGTTATTCACCTGTGATGTACACCTTCCGTCTCCCTGCCAGTGTTGACCTGTTATTCACTTGTGATGTACACCTTACGTCTCCCTGCCAGTGTTGACTTGTTATCCACCTGTGATGTATGTACAACTTTCCGTCTCCCTGCCAGTGTTGACCTGTTATTCACCTGGATGTACGTACACCCAGCCGTCTCCCTGCCAGTGTTGACCTGTTATTCACCTGTGATGTATGTACAACTTTCCGTCTCCCTGCAAGTGTTGACCTACTATTCACCTGTGATGTACACCCAGCCGTCTCCCTGCCAGTGTTGACCTGTTATTCACCTGGATGTACGTACACCCAGCCGTCCCCCTGCCAGTGTTGACCTGTTATTCACCTGTGATGTACACCTTGCCGTCTCCCTGTCGCAACATCCCAAAGATGTGTCTCTGGTTTGTGGCTGCGTTCACCAAGGACTGCACAGACTCTTTCACAATCCAGTTGAGACTCTCAGACTGGAATTGTGGAGGAAGCTTCTTTACCTTCCTGGGGTCTAAGTATGGCCCACACTGGCACCCCTGGTTCACATGAATCGTCACTGGGGGAAAAAACAGCCATATTTAATCACTTGTAAGGATGTGAGAAGCTTCGAAACTTCAACTTGGCTTCGAGACAAATGTCAGCTTTGACTTATTCGACAATTCTGAAACTTCGCCAATAAATACTCAATTTATGATCAATTAATCCCATCCTGAGCTGTTGTATATATTAAAAATTAATACGGAAAAAAAAATTAAGTAGGTAATTGATTATTTATCAGATTAAAACGTAATACCACAAGCAATTGTGCAATAAAAAGATTATAAGTAGATTTAGTGGAAATAATGACAACATAATATTTTTTTCAATAGTAAAACAACTAACAAAAATTATTCTAACTGCAATTAAACTTTGAAAGTATTTGTTACATTCGATCCGAGTTGAAAAAATGGACCGCGCACACCTCTTTTACTTGAGGTATTTAATGTGCAATATCTGAACTAAATGGTTTATTAAATGCTACCGCCTTTTGTCAGTTTATACACATGTGTACTAATTAGGCTAATGAGTTAGGGATGATTAAGCTTTAATTTTGAGGAAGTGTACCTGCACTTGCATAGAGGTATAATGTAAAACCCCTTAGGAAAAATAATCCTTGGTACACCCCGACTGCGATTAGAACTCGAATCTCGTCATCGGCAGTCTATAATCTATTGGTAGAGCGATGCCTTAGACCATGCGGACACCGAATCAGGTTTCATACATAAAAAACCAACCGATTGTGTCAATTAGCTAAACATCCAGTCCCCCAGACCACTAATTCCATCATTTTGAAAGGGTGAGCTATAATTTCACCAAAATAAATTAATGTTTCAACTCTAGTGGTTACTGAAGCCAAGACCCTGGGTTCACTTGAATCTACATAGATATAACTAACATCTGTGTGTAGGACAGTTTTCAATGAATTGTATTTGTTAAAAAATCACAGGGAATCTAACTTGGGACCCTTATGCTCTACCAGCGATCTGAGGTTTCACCTGAGGGCGTGTCTTCCTGCGTGCTTGTCACGTCATGCACCGCAATGGTCGTTGTGTCCACTTGGTCCCCTCGGGACTCGGCCCCCGTCTCCGGCTCGTTGAGGAGAGGAGAGGCCGTGGCAGGGCCTCGCGGGGAGGGAGTCGCCGTCGTCGTTAGGGTGGGAGGTGTCTCCAAGGAGGGGGGTGTCGGAGGACTGGCCACACTGCTGCCAACCACCGGGGTCTGTTGTTGAGAATGAGCCGGCAGGGGGTGTGGTAACGGCGGCAGTTGTTTTGTTTCCGCGGTGGTGGTATTTGCCATGGGTGGCGGAATGTTGCACACCCTGGTCTTGTAACGACTCGATCCGTGAGCCGCTGAAAATACAACTCCAATGATTATATTTTGTTTACCTTCACAAAATAAAACGGGCAGAAGCTAAGTCCTTATGACAATGTATACTATTTAATGTGAAGTTTTATGTGCGGGAAAAGATAGAAAAAGGTAAACGGGGAGGAATAATGAAGTAATATAAATATGAAATGTGTAATCAAGGGTACTCACTTTTCTGTCCCGGGGGTTGCATGGGGTGCTTGCTCTTGCAACACCACCCCACCGGAAATATGTCCCGGGAGTCGAATCGACACCAGTAATCAAAGGCTCCCCTCCATCCGTCAAATGTGACGTGGATCATCTCACCTCGGATCGCTCCTTCAAAGCACAACAAAGTGGTCGTAAAAATGAAGTTTCCAAGAATCTACGAGTGAGCTCATGTTATTCTAGGGAAATATACGAGCTCTCTTTAACTAGGCTGCCTTATGAAGAGCTTGTTGACATTTAAAACTGATCACAAGTTCATGTCAGTGAAAGCTTATATTCATAGTCCTGGACCCCCTAACTTAGATAGCTAGACGATACAATACTGAGCTCCTTTCATTTATTTCTAAATTATTATTATTGTTTAGCAACGCGTCTTACTACCCGTTCGGGTTATACGCTTTTTAAGTACTAATTACGCTAATGGATTGGAAAGGTAGAATTAGAGGAAGTGAACCCGAATTTGCGTGGAGGGAGAGTGGAAAACCATTTTAGGAAAAACCACCCCCATTTCACCTGAACGAGATTCAAACCTCGATCTCCCCGTCCTCAGCAGTCGAGCTCAACACGACTAGCGTGTTAGCCAACTACGCCACCGAGGTGGGTATTTATTTCTAAAAACCAGTATGATCTGCAGCTGTCACTTTTGAAAGATTGTGGCCATATTTGAATAAAGATATGAAAACAATGTCGCGACACTAAAGTAATGTAATTTAACATTGAATGGAGGATAGAACAGAAAGGTCCACACACCTAACTTTTGAGACCTACAGTTTTCTGCTAACAAACAAAACACGTAATTGTGTAATTTTCAAGGCACATCAGCCCTCTTCTCAAACAGAAGAGAGTAAAACATAGACTAGACTATGAAAGGATGGCTAGTGGTAGCTCATGGTCACTTCGATACTGTTCGTGTCTTTACTCTTGGTAGATGGATACAATGTTGTATTTATATTATCAGTTATTATTGTTTATAAGAAATGAGGGACAGGTGTGAGTAGGTGGACTGATTTACCCCAAACATTACATAACTATGTGTTTTAGATGTGAACCACAGGCCTACAATTTTCTGGCGAGTAAACCTTACCCTTCTATCCCCCTCTTAATAAGAAACCGGAAAATGTATCATCATATTTAAGTGTGAAAGTGAAAGGGGAATTAAGAGAAGTTATTTGTTCCTGACATTCCATTCTTCCCCATCGCTTACATTAGTTTATTTATAGCATATCTATTTTAATAAATTGCCAAGTCACTTAAGGTATTATTATTTTGTTTAAGTTGGCTTCTCGTGAATCTTTTTTCGACTATTACATTGATTGACAATTCTATGATCCTAACTTATAAACCAAACCAAAGTGGAACCAATCAAGGTAAGCTTGCAATCTATCAGGCTAGGTATAAAGATATAACCGACTAAATTTAAATACCACAAACACTACACAACGTTTCTAATTTAAAAAAAGCTACTTTTAAACAAGATTTCTTGATTGTTTTAACTATGAAAACAATTTAATATATGTATTTATATAATAAACAATTTTTTATGAAGTCTAAAGTATTTTCACACCATTAAATGGCAACAGCTTTTAACGAAAATAGAAAATAAAGTTAAAAAGAAATTGAAAACTATAAAATGTCCCATTCCTAGAGATAGTGTTCATAAAATCACATTTAAGTGGTTTTTATGTCGAAGCAAACAACTCTGCTATGAAAGGAGGACAGATGGGCAAGGACTAGTTCATTCCGTTTGAGTTTAGTTAGGTATCGCACTCAGGGCGTACTCAGTCCGACTAGGAAAAAATGCCATATGTAAGCCTAAACACACAAATAAAGCATGTTACAGTATTATTATTATTATTATTATTAGCACCGCGTCTTACTACCCGTTCGGGATATACGCACTTACGCTAATGTGTAATGGTAGGGTGATGAGATGAAATAGAGGACCTACAGTTTAACGTGGAATCCGAACCACGGTGGAGGCCTGGCATTCCTCACATTCACAAGATGTCTTGTAATATTTAAAATTTGATAATCTATTTACCTGTTTTTAAATCTATTTTTATTATTGTGAATGGCTGAATTTTTAATATCGTAGCGGAGTAAATGTAAGAGTAATCAAAAACAGCACAACTAAATAAAATTCAACTCAATTATGCCAATCCATTTGTGTTACCTGTGTTTAATACTAAAGAGTGGAAAACCAAATATAATGTGATCTGTGTTATACCTTTAAAATTCACGAAAATGGATACAATCTGTAAAAAGAAGGCAGTCTTGCACTATTGTATATATATTAAATAAAGATTTAGATGTTACCTTTTGATGTAGGACTAACCAAATTCTTATAGTCTGGGATTTAAAACGACGCCTAGTTTTTGAAGCTACAAATTTGGGGGAAAAACATTGTCTTAGATTCAGATAAATACGGTAAATCATATTGCCAATTAGTACTTAAATCTCCCATCAATTTTATTTGATTGATAACATTATATTAATTCATTAACACAAACATGTGAATAACTTAGCTTTTTAAAGGATTTAACATGACTCCATTATTAGATTTGACCAAAGAAACTCGCAAATCTCATAATATTTAAAACCTGTAAAAGTAAAATTTAGCCTGTTATTCCATTTGGATTATCATAGTACTATAAAAAATTCAATTTGATTAAAAAGTATTTAAAAAATATTTGATTTGGATCAGAAAAAAATTAATCATAAAATATTTAATTCGCGTTGGCGAGTAAACATTAGGATCTAAACTGAAAATGTTGGATTTTTTTCAGGCTTAAGGACTTATAAAAAAACACTTTACACAGTTTGTTTTATGCAGGAATTTAGACCACGGAACTGTTGATATTCAGAAACAAAATAATCCCACAATCTCTCCTCGAACACACGGATGTATCAGAGCCGAGCAGTGTTTTTAGAAAATGCCAACAGAGTGTGTGGGTGTGTGCTCAGTGCCCTCGTCAACTGTCTAAACTTAAGGTGAACCTACCCACAGTGGCGACACAGATAAGATGCGGATTCTTCTTATCCACAGCCTCCAGCTTCATTCCCGCCTCAAATAAATTTTGTTTTGAGCCTTTGGGTTCGTCTACGAAAATATCTTCAGGAGCCAGGTGGGCGGTACTTAAGCTCTTCAGCATAAAGGAGGGCCACGAGGAGGCATTCATTCTAAAACCTAAAAGAATGGGACAACTACGATAGTAAAAGAGAGAAAGTGCGGGCCGTGACACATACCAACCGTGGCGGCACAGATAAGCTGTGGATTCTTGCGGTCGACGGCCTCCAGCTTCATGCCCACCTCGAACATGTTGCATTTGGCGACCCTGGGCTGAGGCTTGAACATCCTGGGCAGGGCCATCTCGGCCCCGTTTAGGGTCTTCAACAAAAACTGGGGCCACAACGAAGAATTGCTTCGAAAACCTAGAAGAACCGTCGCTTGCCGTCACTCTTGAGGCATAGGTAAGCGCATGCAGCACTTCCAGAGTGTAAAGAAACCGATACGTCAAGTGATCAAGGTTTGTGATGTGTTGACAAGATTATAAATTCTAGATCGAATTTACACAAAGCGGGCGTATAAAGCTTTGACCTCAAATTGAAAAAAATAAAAAAAATAATTCAAGTTCGAGACAAAGAAGAAGTTTTAACAAAACAAACAATGAAATCTAGTATACAAATTTGTGGTCATTCTATTCTGTTGTGTAGACAATGCCTATTGTCTTATCTTGGTATGCTCAACTATGGTTGTACCATAGCAGAAACAAGCCTGCCAATCAAGTCCACTACTGCTCAGAGCAAGCAAAGGGCACATTACAAAGTCGTGTTCGTTTGACAAACATCTGTAGTAAATAAATTTCAGGTTGAGATAGTCGATCGAATTGACATCTTAGGTTGAAATATTTTACACATTTTGGCAATAAGACAATAGTAAATAATATTTAGTGTTTAAAGTTATAGAGTATGCACAAAATATTGAATATTAGTGGACAGGGCACACCCCTATTTATTGACAACCTACCATTGTGGTAGGTGAAGCCCTTCATCACAAATACAGTTAGTCCTAAACTTACATGGTTAGTTTATTCTAAAAGGTTTTGTGTTGCCTAAATACAATGTTAATATGTTTTATGTCATGCTGGTTTCCAAGGACAATTATATCCAAACAGGTTCTGCTGCAAACAAACAAAATGTCGATGACACAGTCAGCTGTGCGTTAGCTCATTAGGAACCTGCTATGTTTAGAGCGTAGCGTGATACAGTAGCCCCACGACTTCTTTGGTGCTGACTGACAGCTCACAGCTGAGGGCTTTGAAAAGTTATCAGACCAAATTATGTATCCCTACGCTGAACCATATGATCTGCAAAAACATGTGTTTAGCAGCTGTCACTTTTTAGGTATATACCTAAATGTTGACTGTCAGAAGTCAGCTGTGAGCTGTCAGTCAGCACCAAAGAAGCCATGGGGCTACTGTAGATGGCGTTGATTGCCATAAGCAGGGCTGTGGAATCTTGAGCAATTTTGGGGGGAGGGGGGAATCGGTAAAAATGTTCCAACTAAGACTTCGAAAAATATAATAAAACAATATGGGGTAGATATATAATTTTAACTTTATACTTTTTTTTTATTTTTTAGGACTAATATTTTGTAATTGTAATTGACCAATTTTTTAAAATATTAATTCACAATTTCAAAGAAACTTCCCATGACATTGTCTGTCTGGAGAATTTTACTGCAGTAGATTTGTTATAACTAATCAATATACTTGAGCAATTTATGAAGGAAACAAAGTCTAACCGTAGAAAGCTAGAGGAACTTTGAGTCGAAAACTTGGAGTACCGACTCTAAAGCCCTGGTTGTAAGTTGAAATGCTGTGACTGTGTGAATATGCGGGCGGATCCGTACGTACCCAGGGGCGGCTGAAGCATTCCCCCCTTCTTCTCGCAAGTGCCGATACTGTTGATCTCGGCAGAGTCCACCAGCCTCCAGAAGTCGTTCTTGTTGTCGCTGCCGTCAAGTCGCAGCCGTAGCCTCGGGCCCAACACGCCCACGACGGAGGCGATGCATGTTGAGGTCAGATTCCTCGGGTCCAGGGCCTCCAGTTTCATGCCGACTGTGAACTCGTTCTTAGGGGGCTCCTCGCTCTGCGTTCACACACACTCGTTTTATACTTTTTGAAATAGGAATGGAAGTTAAAATTCCTTGAGAATTCAAGAATTTCTTCTCCAAAATTTTGAATTAGTTTCAGAGCCTACATAACCCTAGAAAACCCTTAATTAGACCCCAGGGAATTAATTTAGCACTTTACTGAATTAATTATTATTATTATTAGCACCGCGTCTTACTACCCATTCGGGTTGTACGCACTCACGCTAATGTGTAATGGTAGGGTGATTGTGAGATGAAATGGAGGACCTACAGTTTAACGTGGAATCCGAACCACTGTGGAGGCCTGGCATTCCCCACATTCACAAGATGTCTTGTCAGAGGTGAAGGAAGGGTTTGGTAATCAAATAAATATGTGCCGGGACCGAGGATTGAACCCCGGCCGCCAGCACAGAAGTCTGACACCTTACCCCTAGACCACCAGGTCACGTACTGAATTAATTAATGTTAAAAAAATGGAATTTAGCATAAAGTATATTACTACAGTAAACCTCTGATGGTTCTGGTTAAAACAAACACAATTTTCAAAAAATGAGTATATAAAACCAAACTAAGTCAAATGAGATATATATTATTGATAACAAACTCAAAAGTTTAAAGATTAATGTAAGAATCTAATGGTAAAAAAAAACAACTAAATATTTACATGCTATGTCAACAACTTGTTCTAATGTGATTTAAAAAATATGTGAGCGTTCTCGGTGTTATCGCAGGCCTTTCCGCATTCTCCCGCTTGATCCGAACAAGCTCCGGTCCCGATTAGTTTGGACTAATGAGGTCCTACCATATTTACCATATTTTTATTTGCACTATCATTTTGTTATGTTGATAATTTGGGGAATGTGAAGGACTTGACCCCTCTCTCTTGTTATGAGAACTCAGATACTACCCCTGTAGTGACCAAATACTGACCCGGCCTACAAACGATCAATAAAACATCACGGTCAGGTTTACCCCTATTGTATTTTATGTATATTTTTCTTGGTGAAATTTTGTATGTTGTTTAGAGCCATAACTATTTTTTCAAACTTGTGTGTCGATGTTAGCAAATTATTGAGTGTCAACCTTTGACTCACCTGTTTGAAGCATGTGATGGGAGCTGCGATGCTATTAGTCTCCTTCAGATAAGAGTCCCAGTCGAACATCTCGTAAATAGGCTTGATAGCCGCAATCGGCAAGTCTGCGAGCAACGCCAACAGTGCAATTAGTTAACTAAATGTTCACCACCACAATTAACTTTACGATGATACAATAATTGTTAAATATATATCAATTATTTAAGGTGTCAAACGGGGCTAGTTAAACTAGCAGCGAGTGCGGTATTTGCTGGTGGGTTTTTGTGTTCTGTGAGTATAACGCGTAATGTTTTGAGAAGCTTGTGCCTTCGACTAGCACTATATCACAGGGTTCGAGTCGAGCTTGTGCCTTCGACTAGCACTATATCACAGGGTTCGAGTCGAGCTTGTGCCTTCGACTAGCACTAGTAAAGTTAAACATGTTCAACTTCACTAGCCACTAGTTAAGGGTCCATACGACACTAGCTCATTGAAATTACTAGCTGCTAATTCGACCCGTGTAACACTATGAAGAAGACGTAGAAGAAGAAAAAGCTAAAATTAAATGTTACAAGTTTTTATTGATTTTTATATTTATAAATACTCAAATCTCCTTAGTATTTGAGCCCTCTCCCCTTCCGCCCCCAAGAATAAGGGTGTAATGGACTGGTCCAAACACAGTTCGAGTTCAGGACAAACTGACACCTACCAACTTTCTGCTGGGTGGCCGTCTCCTTCTTGTGGAACTTCTCGAGGCAGTGGGTGCTGCAGAAGATCTTGACAGGCTCGGTAGGGTGCTCCAAGCGGACAGGGGTGCCCCGGATTACATTGTCGCAAAGCTTGCACCCGCCCTGGGACACACAAGACACGTCAAAACGCCGTGAGAACGGTCGTAGTGTTGTTAACAAGGACTTATGCTCACTCTTGCGCCTGACGCCACTCACCAACTCATCAAACCAATGGGTTCTTGACAAATATCAGTAAATGTGTTTAGATTTGTTTCTGTATCCGAAACCAAAGGGTCCTAGCTACACTTTAAAACAAAATTAATGGAAAGTGATTTAAAGAAGAGTTTGAATGGTGATTAGTCCAACATGTTAGCGGGGATCTACTTTGGTAGTCGAACGGTCCAAAGAATCCTTCTCGCATTAGGATTTACGTTTGAATCCTAGTCGAGTGTATCGAGCGGTTTTTCCTAAAATAAATTCCACTATCAATTTGGACAAATGTAGCTACGCTTCCTCTAAATTTAACCTTCATAATCCCCAAAACATTAGCATAATTAGTACCTATGCATGTAACCTGGACAGATAGCATACTAGGCTGCTAATATAAATATATGCATTTTATAAACACAAGGTAATGAACCAAGGACACCGGAGACTAGATTAGCACCTCCCTCCAGATATTGTAACATGCGAGACAAGTGATCGCCAGGGCCCACCACTAGGAATAATGTGACGATGCCTCACCTTGCGGTAAGCCTTGCTGAACTCGGACAGGCAGGTCTCAGAACAGAACTCCTTCATGTCTTGAGTGGTGGGGTACACATACTTGAGGGTCTGCTTGTTCTCTCCGCACCAGTAGCATGTGTTGAGTAGCTTGTTCTTTGGGGGTCTACCTGGACCTGTGTGTGTGTTTCAAGACGTGCTTTAGTGACACGCTTTAATGTCCTTGAAGATGTATTAAAGGAAAGTGAAGATACTCACCTATCTCAAAGCAAAGTTTTATTATTATTAGCACCGCGTCTTACTACCCGTTCGGGTTATACGCACTTACGCTATTGTGTGATGGTAGGGTGATTGTGAGATGAAATGGAGGACCTACAGTTTAACGTGGGATCCGAACCACGGAGGCCTGGCACTCCCCACATTCACAAGATGTCTTGTCAGAGGTGAAGGAAGGGTTTGGTAATCAGATAAATCTTTGCCGGGACTGAGAAGTGAACCCCGGACCCCGAGCACAGAAGCCCGACACCTTACCCCTAGATCACCAGGTCACCAATCTCAAAGCAGAGCTTAGCAATTTTTAATCAGAATAAGTCTTGTATTTGATGGGAAGTTCCGAATCTAAAATTAGCTTAGAGATGGATTTGATTCAAATTTTAAATCTTTATAAATAAACTTAATTCATCCCATCAATTAATTGTAGCCTACAGGCAGTAATGTATATAATTTAGCCTAAGACTTCAATCAAAAGAAATTCCTTAACTATAGAACATTCAGTTGAAATTTAAAATATTGAATCTGCTCAGTAATCAAAGTTTTTAGATTGACTTCCACACATTCATTTGTTGGTTCCTGTGATTCATGAGAAGGGCTGCCAATTTTGGCGGCTGTAGTTAAAATATTGCTAGTAATTACTTGACAGGTAAGAAGAGCAAACTGAACCGCAATATTCGCACTAAGAAACTAAGTGTGCTGGTTTGATAAGTTCAATAAGTAGTCAAACAGGTTCTCCTTATCAGAGATTTTATTATAATAATAATAATAATATTTAGCACCGCGTCTTACTACCCGTTCAGGTTATACGCTTTAAGTACTAATTACTCTAATGGATTAGGAATTGGGAAGGTTGAATTAGAGGAAGTGAACCCGCATTTGCGTGGAGTGAGAGTGGAAAACCACCCCCAGTTCACCCGACCGAGATTCGAACCTCGATCTCCCCTTCCTCAGCAGTCGAGCTCAACACGACTGGCGCGTTAGCCAACTACGCCACAGAGGCGGGTCAGAGATTTTATTAAATTTAAATATATACACAGTGGTTTAAGAAAGACTTATTAACTTTGGAGGCTGCCGTCAGAACTCTATTTGAGATATATATATATATATATATTTCCTTATGTTCAATCACCGAAGTTAAATAAATACCCGACATTACTTTAGTTATGATGTACAAGTACAACACTCAAAATATTCTGTAGATTCACAAACTCCCTCCCACTTTTTTTTTGGTAAAAAAAATTTGTGTCAACACTATTTTAAATTTGCCTTTTGTATAAAAATAATTAGTAAAAACACACCCATCCACTTCAGTGGCTGTGCGGTCTAATGTGCTATTCTCTCAGTAGTCTAGACTGTCAACGACTGGGAGATCGAGGTTCAAATCTCGGTTGGGCGTACTGAGGGTAGTTTATCCAAAATAAGTTTTCCACTCTTCCTCCACACAAATGAGGGGACACTTACTTAAAATATAACCTTAATTCGGGAAACCATTGGCATATAGCTCGAATGGGTAGTGAGATGCATTGCTAAAACTCGAGTAACATCACACCATCTGATGAGCCATTATACTCTTTAGATCACAAAACTCCCTTCCCTCTCGCGAACCCACTACCCTCAAACCTCCAACTTCGTGACGCTTTATCGACTTCAAGCGGTGAAGAATATTACTAATCTGTTCGTGCCACTTTATACACTTCAAGTGGTGAAGAATATTACTAATCTGTTCGTGCCACTTTATAGACTTCAAGTGGTGAAGAATATTACTAATCTAATGTCTTCTCCATCCTCCGTATCTTATCTTTACGATTATTGATCACAACTCAAATACTGTGCTAGTGATTTAGTTTGAAAATACAATGTGGAGTGTTCAACCAACCTGGGTCTTGAACCAGGATCCTACGGTTCAATGCCAGGATATGTGTGTTGTTATATACAATAGCCCTGTGACTTCTTTGGTGCTGACTGGCAGCTCACAGCTGACATTAAATATGTAGGTATATACCTAAATTTTGACCGTCAGAAGTGACAGCTGCTAAACACATGTTTTTGTAGATCGAATCTGGTTCGGCGTAGGGATACATAATTTGGTCTGGTAACTTTTCAAAGCATTTAGCTGTCAGTCAGCACCATAGAAGCCATGGGGCTACTATAGCTCCTAGTATTCATGTATTTTCCTATTCCATCGCCATATCGTGGGTTTCCTTAAATCGAGACTAGTTACGAATTGCTGACAAGTGTGTGTTGATAGCGGGACTCACCTCTGGCCTTTCCTTGAGACGACGACATTGCTTGACAAGAGGCGACACTTTCCCAATCAAGGCTCACTAAAATTAAAGTTAAAATTAATAATTAAGAAATAGTATTGTAAGAAATCTAAAAATCTTAATGTCTAGCTTTTAATGTAAGAACTAAAATGTCAAAAAAACATTTTTAACTTATAGCATACAGCAAGATCTAGGGTTTTATTTACAGTGTAGTCCCGGGAGTCGACCAACACCCAGTGTATGAATAGCATGGAGTACAAGTCGAATGGGGGGCTTTGATGACGTCTGAATATTGATAGGCCCCACATTTGATAAACTTACCAGCCTTGACCATTAAAGGATTTCCTGGATGTAGCACATTTTAACCTCATATACAAATATAATCTTTTATAGTTTAATAAAACAGAACCCAGTCTGACAATCAGAAGTTATAGAAATATCAAAATACTATGTTATATTATTATTGTTAGCACCGCGTCTTACTACCCGTTCGGGTTATATGCACTTATACTAATGTGTAATGGTAGGGTGATTGTGAGATGAAATGGAGGACCTACAGTTTAACGTGGAATCCGAACCACGGTGGA